>OX638297.1:66419811-66624702 GCA_951812265.1 Taphrorychus bicolor
AGAGCAGTGTGGCTAGTTGATTCTCTATCGCTTGATGCTGACTTCTGGTCACTGGTATAAACACGTAATGTCCGGCAATGAAGCTCTCACTTACAGTTCGCAATATTAGTCCTTAAATTCCCACTGGAATCGCACTTCTGACACCAGTGTAACGATTTAACATGAAAACACTATTTATTTGTCCCACAAATACACACAGGTACAATTCGACTACTAAATAACTCACTACTTAACACTTTATAGCCTTCTAAGTAGGCTCCGTACTTTAGCTTACTTATAGCTCGATTCAAATAAGACTACTCTAACCGCGCGCTATTTGCCTTTTATACACAATCCTAAAAAACAGAAAAGCCTAGAATATTTTAGAAGAAAAAATTATTAATACGAGACACATAAAAAAAAGGTCGTAAACAACTACGTTCTACGTAGTTCCAATTCCGAATTCAGAAACCCGACTTAGTGTGACGATTCAATTGATATTTTTGACATAAAATACATGGTAAGTCTATCAGAAATATCAATTGAATCGTCACACTTAAGTCGGGTTTCTGAATTTGGATCTAAGAGTAGGATTATTCAGCGTTCTAACCGTAATTCATAATTGATATTAACCTTTATAGGTAATTTATTTGCATGCCTCAGTATAAAAAAAATACGATTACGAGTATGAAATAAAAATACGATTACGAGTATGAAATAAACACTATGATGCTGGATAAGCCTTAAATTAATGATTTCATAATAAAAATTAAAGTAAACACGCAATAATTTGGAAACAATATGAGATTTTATTGTTGGGGTTTAGCAATAGATTTAGAATGCCAAACCCTTTAAAAAAATGAAAAATAACCCCTACGCATCTATAAGAAACACAAAAGTGGTGCCTTCTAGGACACAGACATAATTTTCTGAAATTATCTCCATAATGTCAAACGACAAGCGGGCTTTAGAGCTGGGTACGGAACGAACGACCATCTTCAGGTTATAAAGTTATTAATAGAAAAAAGTGTGGAATATAACAAACCATTGCTAACGCTTGTTGATTATGAAAAGGCGTTTGACTCCTTAGACAACCATGCATTGTTTAAAGCTCTTGCCAACTGTCGTATAGAGCAGCGCTATATTTTCGCTGCTGCAACACATATAAACCAGTTTACGGTTTCCGGGAGAGGGTTACGGTTATGGGAGAGGTACGACCTCTCCCAAACGTTTTACAACTTTGCTTGAGTACATGTTTAAAAAGGTGGAACTAGACAATAAGGGAATAAACATAAATGGAGAAAAAGTAAACCATTTGCGTTTAGCAAGAAAATAAGAGTTACCCACTGAGCCATGAAGAGAGCTATGTTGGGGGTGATGTTGCGAGACCGAAGCCACAACGAAGAGATCCGTAGGAAAACTAAAGTTACTGATGCTCTTGAGAGAATAACAAACCTAAAGTGGAACTGGACAGGCCACGTCGCACGAATGACAGATGATAGACAGACTAAGAAAATATTGGAGTGAGATAGAAGCAGGGGTAGACTGCCGACTCGAAGGACGGATGATATTATGAGGATATCTACAAATTCGATCGAAGATGCGCAAGACCGAGCAAGATGGATTAGGCTGAGAAAAGCCTAAGGCCAGCAGTGGACGAGACAAGGCTAATTTATGATGATGAATGTCAAACGATGGCCTGAAGGATACCATCAATTTTTTTTTGTATTTATTATTGACATATTTCCAAAAAAAGAAATTGCAAGATTCTAGTAATTTTGCAATAATTCGACCACCCCTATAGATAACTTGGATACCTATCACGATACATTCTGAACGGGCACTAAATGACGCAACTGTTTCTCCATTTAAACAACCCTTTAACTATTACCGTTTCCAAGATCCCAATGAGGAGTCACCTTGAAAGTTCCCACCCTGTAGATTCCCTCTACTGAGACTTGAATTAGTCTAGGTTATTATTGATTACTTCAGGTTAGTTTAGTATTCATTTTGGTTAGTTCAGGTTAGTTGAATTATCTGTCTCTCAGTTAGATAAGTGCTGAAATTCTTGAGTAATCGGTCTGGGCGACTAGGTTTTAAAACTCCTAAACTACCGACCTTTCGGCAATTTTTATTGTCTTCATCAGGACGTCTAATGTTTTGGCGTTAAAGAGGGTCCATTGACAGAACATATTCAACACATTTAACACGATGGACACCACATTATTACACTGTATGAAACAATAAACAATTACATTGTTTTTCTTCTTTAAAAAAATAAAACTTTTCTACGTATAAAATTAAAATTTATCGTTTAAAATCTTTAAAAGTTGAACGGGTACCCATCCCACGACAGGCCTGATGTATCTGATACACCAGGTTGATGTATCTGCTACATCCTGTCGTGGGATGGTCCAAATATTAATTGGTAAAGAAGACGTTATTAGTGAATAAAAATGTTAAGTGACCTATTTATATTTAACCTGAACCCTGAAACCCTAACCGGAACTGCCATAAGTTAAGTGAATATTTGAAGCAAGCTGTATACTGTCAAGGATATCATCCAAAAAATTCCAATGTCTTCTCGAGAGAGGATGTTTTAAAATGTATCTCCCGGTCACCAAATTAGACGTTTTTAATGTACAAAGTTGCTTGGTGTATTTGGTGCATGTCGACGACAAGAACTGGTAAATATTGTTACGGGTTCCAATAATTTATCGTCAATTAACTACACACTTTTATTTACTTTTGACTATTACAACACGATTAAAACACAATTACTCTCTACTAACAATTCGCACTGTTCGCTTGTCTGCTTATTTACTACACTGCAATATCTATTGCCTCCAATCTCGCGCGGCTCGCTGGTTTATACACCCGGCCTGAATACACTCTGGTACTTTCGAGAACGGAGGCGACTGTTCTCGGTTCTCGTTTATTCTGGATGGGTTCCCGGGATCGCGGTCAGCGCTCGGCGTTGCCGCTTCGGCCCGAATCTCTGTGGAGCGACGGTCGGGCGTAACATTGCCCTACTCTTAGTTTCGATCGTCCCGATCAGAGAACGACTGTAAGTCTTTAACCGTTCGAGATGAACCACTTTCATCTTTGCTCTAGGGATACGTTGGATCCTGTATACCACGTCGTTGATTCGTTTGATGACTGTATATGGACCCTCCCTACTTGGAGACAACTTGGGAGACTTTCCTTTCTTCCTCTGTGGATTATACAGCCACACCAAGTCACCTGCCTTAAATCCTGCAGAATTCGCCCTTAGGTCATATCTGGCTTTCATCCCATCGCTGGCAATCTTTATCTTTGTCACGTTTCGATGGATTTCCTTTAATCTTTCTCGAAGTTGATCAGCATAGTTCTGGACATCTTGCACCGGTTCTTCTGGTGATCCGTACACCAAATCTACCGGAAGTCAAAGTTCTTTACCAAATATAACCTTGGCAGGGGTATGTCCTGTCGTGTTATGCACTGCACCTCTGTAAGCCATTATTAGAAGAGGCAGAAATTTGTCCCAATCTTTCTGGTGGTCCGCTACCATTTTGCAGAGGTATTGTTCCATGGTTCGATTGAAACGCTCGACCATGCCATCTGATTGTGGATGGAGCGGAGTTGTCCTTGTTTTGCGGATTCCAGAAGTTCCATGATCGTGAAAAATTGCGATTCAAAATTCCGTCTCTGGTCTGAATGAAGCTCTAATGGTACGCCTAATCTACTGAAGAATTCGCCAACCATGACCCTTGCCACGATGTTAGTTTCCTGATTTGGTAGTGCATAAGCTTCAGGCCATTTACTGAAATAATCCATGGCAACTAAGATGTATTTGTTGCCATCATTCGTTTGGAAAATGACCTGCGACGTCGATCGCAATTCTTTCAAATGGGGCGCCAACATTGTATTGCTTCATTTGTCCCCTAGTCTTTCTTTGGGGTCCTTTAACGGAGCAGCAGGTATCACAATTTCTGCACCACTCTTCGACGTCATCTTGGCAATTCACCCAGTAGTACTTTTCCCGAATTCTATCCAGGGTCTTATTCACTCCAGAATGGCCTCCAGACATCATTGTGCATTTCTCGCAAGACATCTTTCCGTCTACTTTCTGGTACGACAAGCTGGAGCGTGGCACTTTTTCCGTCGGGACTTTCTCAAGTCCTCTTCAGTACACCATTCTGAATCGCCAAGGAATCCCATTGAGCCCACATAGCTTTTACTTCCGGGCTCTTATCTGCTATGTCCTTCCAATCAGATCTTTGATTTTCATACTTCCATTGACGTATTAACCCCACAGCATTATCGGTTGTTTGTTCGACCTTCATTTGTTCAGTGGTCCAATGTTCGTCGACATCAATTCTGGTGCTCCTAAAAATGCTTGGTCCTTCTCGTTGATCTACTCGTTGGCAGTGTCGACATTCGAGAGTATATGGCATGTAGAAAACCCCAAAGCCCTTGCACTGTCCTTACCACGCAAAATTCCACGCGGGCGACGAATCCTTTGTCCGTACAGTCGCAAGTTTGACGAAAATTAACTCAGGTTTTGATACCAGTTGTTACGGGATACGGGTTCCAATAATTTATCGTCAATTAACTGCACACTTTTATTTACTTTTAACTATTACAACACAATTACTCTCTACTAACAATTCGCACTGTTCGCTTGTCCGCTTATTTCGCTTATCTATTACACTGCACTATCTATTCCCTGCCACCTCGCGCGGCCCGCTGGTTTATATACCCGACCTAAACACACTCTCGTACTTTCGAGAACGGAGGCGACTGTTCCCGGTTCTCGTTTGGTCTAGATGGGTTTCAGGGGTCGACGGCGCTTGGCGTTGCCGCTTCGGCCCGAATCTGTGGACCGACGTTCGGGCGTAACAATATGTTAATTACTCACGTAGATTATAGACAATGTGATACATGTTCCGGGAACCAAAATTGACAGGAAACGTATTTTTACTATTGTCGGCGAAGACGAAATGAAGAGTTTGAAGCTGATCAGAGATTACATGTCTTTGCCGCTACATGATTGTTCAGAAAAATGTCTGGGTTTGACCGATTCAGAAAAATACACAATTCGCAGTTTGCAACGAACATCGACTACATTTCTGGCAGAGGTTGGGGCAGGTGGTGTGTCAAGCTGAAACGCCATGGTGGATGGAAAAGCACTTCGGTGGCTGAAGCATATTTGGAGGACAGTATTTATTTAAAAAATAATGTGTGAAGAATGCTAGCAGGACCTGGACCTGGACTTTGGTCAGATAAATCTAATACCTTACCATTAAAAACGTGAATCAACGTTTGCTGCAGGTAATAGACCGTATCCTTCCAGAATTGTCAATTTAATGTGAATTGCACTAAATAGCACTAACTTAAGTAGATACTTATTTATGCTTTCTAATTTAAGTTTAAGATATATATTTTGCAAATCAATTAATAAAGGCTTCATTAATGCGTGTTACGTATACAGCTTTGGAACGTGCGTGGGTGTATGTGTGTGGGTGGATGTTATATGTGAAGTTTTATGCCTTCTTTATGCCCGCACGGGCCACAAAAAGCACTTTATGCCAGCGCGGGTATAAAGTACACGTTTATATATTTGGTAAGTAAGCAGTAAAAACACAATAATAAACTGGTGGAACATAAATAAACAAAAACACTAACCTCAAATTCATTAACACCGTGCAAATTGAAGAAAAAACATTAAAGAATAGATGCTATAAATAGCAGTCAAAATTAGATCATTCACTTACGGAGAGCAGCCCATGAGGTTTGTGGGTCGGAACCTCGGCCCCAAACAGGTCCACCATAAACCTCCTCAACGTGGAATGATAGCTTTTGCCCGGATTCACCTGGCAAGTGGGTAGATGCCACGACGTACGCTCACTGAGCAGTATGTGGACCCTATTGGTCGCTTTTTTTTTTATTACTATAACTAGTCGCAATAAAAGTAATGAGTAGGGTCTCAGACAGGGCAGTTGGTCGGGGTGCCAGGTCAAATCTTTAGTTTTGCGAGCCAGTGTATAGGCCCTGGAACATTTTTTAATAAATAATAAAAAAACAATATAAAAGTAATTTACTTTTAACACTAGTGTTAAAAGTAGTTTACTTTTATCACTACTCCCTTAAAGTAGCTTATTTTTAACGCTAGTGTTACAAGTAACTTACGCTATTTTTGACAAATCAGTAGCGTGTTAAAAGTTGTATTTTTAATGCGTTCGTAGAAAAATGTTTGTATGTGGCTATAAGTATGCCATTTCAGATACGTAGCAAAAATAACCTCTTGATGTCCATCTCTTCCCTGATGCAATTTCAAATATGTTTAGAAACCTAGCCCACATTCTTCCTCGATCTGCAGTAAGTACTTCTCTTTGAAGGGCTCCTTGTGAATCTTGTACTGAACGTAGTTTTTTTAAACATAAACTCTTTCCTTTAGGTGTCCACAAAAAAAGTCACACTTTTACCATCCACATATTTACCATCGCATTACCCCCACAAAAAAGTCAAAAAAGATACTTTTGTGAGGATACCTAAAAGAGAGAATATATGCTAAAAAGCCACGCTTTTACAAGATCTAAAAAGGGATACTTATAGAGAAGTACTGCAGATCAACGAAGGAACACTGGAACGCGTGTAGATCAGTTTTCTTAACAGGCTAGAAAATTGCATCAGGGAACATGGACGTCATTTGGAAGAAGTTATAAAAATAACTTCTTCCAAGTTTTATAAAATAAGTTTAAAAATGTTTTAATTTTTTTGGTTGACAAAATAAAGTTGTACTGTTAATTTAAAAAACGGGTAGTCCCGGCAGTCACCCTGTATCATATAATCATCTAACAAGAAAAAACAAAACAATTGCTTAAAGTGCAAAATAAGGATATGGAGGGATCAAAAAGTGAAGTGAAATGAAATTCTTGTGAAGAGTTGAAATATTTAAAAAACCTGGGGGGAGGGGGGATAAAGCTTCTTTCCATTTGATTTCGTTAAACAATTATAACCAAACCAATGACTGAATTGAAAATTTTTTTTGTCCCCGAGGTACCAAATATGACGTGACATTTATTACAATGACAGATCATGGCAGTGCTCCAGCCACTGCAACGTTGCAAAATTAAAAGAAAAAGTAGAAAATAAAGAAATAACCTACCTGGACTTTGGACCAGAGCCTGGACTAACATGAAATACTAAACTAACCTGAACTAATCTAACCAAAAGAAAAGTAAAGCGGAACTAACCAAACCAAAGAAAAACAACTAAGCTTAATGTAAGGCAAAACAGAACTGCACAAACCTGAAATAATGTAACTAAAGGCAAAGTAAAACTGAACTAACCTAACCAGCAGAGCCCACATTTACGTGCGGCAATCGACACGCCCTTTAGGTCCGCTGCGATTTGGGTCCAGAGGCGACCCTCACTCTCACTGACCTGAACCAACCAAAGAAAGTAAAACTAGACTAACCTTACAAAACACATTTATGTGGGCTCTGCAGTTCAGTTCACATAGGGTCGTAGCAGCCCTAAAGGGCCATAACAACAAGCTCAGGGGTTGTGGGTTCTAAAGGAGAAATGCAACTGACTGAACAACTGAAGTGACCAAACCAAAGAAAAAACATAACTGAACTGAGGAATTAACCTGGAACCAAAGGCAAAGTAAAACTGAACTAACCCAACCCACACTTATGTGGTCATCAATAGGCCCCATAACAGCCCTAAACCACTGTGACTGTGACAAGGCCGGTGGCTGACCTGCCGGGCCGACGTTTATAGGGCAAGTATAATTGAACTAACCAAACCAAAGGAAAAACAAAACTGAACTAACCTGAACCAAACTAACTAAAGGCAAAGTAAAACTGAAATAGAGTTTTACATTGCCTTTGACCCGCCTGAACTTCAGGCCCATTGCGGCATTCGATACATACGAGGTGTTCATCAAAGTAAATGGACTTTTGTTACTTCATCATTTTCTTTTGACATTTCAAAGGCAAATAGATGACCTCTTCAAATAAACACCCCCTGCTTAACTGTTTTCGAAAAGGCCTAGTTTCTAAATATTGAGAGCAAAACTGACAACTTAGCTGGCCTAATTGGTGACAGCAACAGTTAACAGGATCTAAATAAATTTAAATGATACTGTTTTGCTTTTTCTTGTTAGAGAATCCTATCATGTATAAACCATTCACTTATTATTGATATCAAGTAGGCATCGTACCTAAATCTGACTTTAACATTTTTATCATATCTTCAATATGTACTGAAAGGAGATAGGCACAAAAAAATAAGATTTCAAAGGTAATGAGACATTAACTTTGAAGGTAACACGATGTCAAAAATAAGTGAATGAGGTAAGGTATGTACAATAATTTTTCTAATATTTTTTTTGTACAAATATGATTATTTCGCAATTTTTTTTTTCTTTAAACTACTTGATTTGATATCCTGTTTGTTAAAATATTCGAAAAACCGCAAAATTCCGTAATACCTAATACCAACCAACCTTAAAATTGTCTTTAAAACTCACATCATAATTAACTCACATCAACATTAAGCTTACTTATTTTTGTTGTGTCCAAGATTAGTAATTTCTGTAATCATTTACCTGGCTTTCTCTATCAACTCTATAATATCTGTGGCTCTCAAAGTTACATCATCTAAATTGTGAATCCATTTAGCTTGCAATGACTCTTTATCTGCCTGTGCTGGAGTCTTTAAGCTGCCTCCTATTACTTTTCCAGTCAACACAAATCTAGAAGTTAAGAATTATATGAAATTTCTAATTTTAATTTTAGTGTAATATTCGTACCTCAACCACACACCCCCTGCACTCTCAACCATTAACAGTGTTGTACAATCTACTTCAAATCCTGTTTCTTCTAGAACTTCCCTTTTGCAAGCCTCAACAATTGTCTCCCCTTTTTCCATCCGCCCTGCTGGCAAGTACCTTGAAATATATACCTAAATTGTAATAGAATATACAGTGTTTAGCAGGTTTCAATAGAAGCTAAACTAAAGAGTGTTCATAAAAAAACCTCTTAGCAAGCGATGGAGTTAAACCTCATGTCTGAGATAAGTTTCAATTTTTTTATGAAGTTATCTCAGACCTACTGTTCTAATTCCACGGCTTACTTGAGGTCTTTTAAAATGAATGCATGATAGTCAGATATTGATCTGAAACAACAGCTTTGTCATATAGAAGAGTTAGAGCTACATTTGGAAAACAGTGACCATATTAAAGATGTAAAGTAAAGACAATTGATGATAAATGGATACCTACAGGACATACCGCATAGAAAATGCTTCTAATAAACCACCAAATGCAAAAACACAATAACATTTTTTCTGTCTCATTTAAAAAACATAGTTTTCATATGCCATAATTTTCGAAATTTGTTAAGAAAAAAGGTAAAATGCCAACCCAAAAAAAGTTGCAGCAAATTGTATACTAGTTGTTACCCAAATGTTACGCCTATGATTAAATTTTCTCAACTTTGATTCTTGGGTTAGATTCATCATACCTCTGCGGCGAATCATGGGGGATGGAACCCCAACAAACTATGTGGCTATATGTGACGGTAATACGACCAGAACGGTGTTGGATCGCAGGTGTAGGACAAATAGCCACTTCACTTTCTCGAAATCGCCAAGGTTTCGCCTTTATTTTTAGGACTTCCTCAGGGCTTTTTCACTTGGTGGTCTCAGGGCTTTGGTGATGTTCTTCACTGACTGAAAAAGCCCTGAGGAAGACCTAAAAATAAAGGTCGAAACATGACATACTCAAGTCAACAGTAAAAGAATTGAAAGTCGCACTGCGGGACCATCGGAAAGATAATAAGGCATCGGTTTCATCGGATTCTCCTGGGCACTGCATAGTCCAGCCCGGCCCGGTGCAGGAAATTGAAGAAACAATTGTCCAACTGAGGGAAGAACTACTTCTCACGAAACAACAAACTGGAAGAATTAACCCAATTGAAAAAGGAGTTGTTACTATCTATAGAAGTGCTTTCGGCGGATAGCAAAGTTCATCTTGCCGAAATAGAAGGTCTGAAATCACAACTTTGCAGTAGAGTTGTCACTGATGAGTCGTCGGTGCGTGTGGTTTCTGGAACTGAAACGGGCTTCGTTTCCCAGAACCCAAATCTAATGTGCGCAAAATTGTTATTTTCGAAAATAAGCCCTGTGTGAGGGGCGTGGCTGGGTTGTTTAATCGTTTTGCCCGGGGCGCTGTTATACGAATTCGCAACATCGGATCGCTTCTTAAGTGCCGAGGAACTTTTTTCAACCTACGAATGACTATTGTCCTTTGCGGTGTGGTTTCCCGGATTGGTTAACTCCAGGCAGGGTAAAGGGATTGATGTGAGGGTCGCTGAGGAAATTCTGAAGATGGGTACTAAAACAAACTTAGTTATAGTGAGCCGCCGTATTGCATGAACCGTCGTGTATTAAATGACTTTATTTACAAATTTAATATGGGGCTCCGTAAGCTTGTTAGTTCGAACGTGACTAAGCAAGTTTCACTTATCAGCTCAGACTTTTTTACCTTTTCATCCGAGTACAACTGGTAAGGAAACCTTCAATATTCAGTGAAATTAAGACTTGTGGAACACATCTGCACGACGATGCTTTCCGGCAAATCTCACATGGATTGTAGCACATACGGAGGCGAATGCTCGTTGCCAAAGAGTGTGAATAGCGTGCCGGAGCCAGTCGAAATTTTGCAACTCCGTCGGCGGCACAAAAAAAGTAGGAGTCCTACTTCATGAGAGTAGTCATTTTTCTTTCACATGTTGTTACCAGACCGTGTGCGGGTTACGAACCAAAACTCACGGTTTCTACAATGCAGTCTTAGCATCGGGTGTAGACCTAGTGGCTGTGACTGAATCGTGGTTGCAATCTGACGTCCTCGATTCGGAATTGTGCCCGTTGACTACAAAGTGTTTTCTTGTGACAGACGACTTGAGGCAGATGGTGTCACAAGAAGAGGTGGCGTTTTGATGGTATCCACTTCCTTCGAGACTGATGCTTTGGATTTGGAGGAGGTTGATGTTCTGGCGGCCTCAATTGCTGTTGTAGGCTGTAAGGTTCTTATTGACTTTTTTTGCGTCTATGTGTTGGTACTGTATATTCCCCCTCGTGTTAATGTTATACAGATCGATTTATTTTTGGAATCCCTCTTTACTTTCATTGTGGCTAATGCTAAACACGTTCTTGTATTAGGCGATTTTAATATTCCATCTTTCGCGGCGACTGTGGATGGCGTTGCGGGTTGCTCCAAGTACAGTGTGCTTACCAATTTCTGTAACGTGCTGCAATTAGACCAGCACAGCGCAATTTCGAATGTTAGGGGTCGGTGTTTGGACTTAGTGCTTTCGAACTTTCGCGTTGGGGTACTGAGGGACGAAGTTCCACTCGTTCACGAGGATGAGCAACATCCCACACTGGCGGTGAGCTTCGATGCTCGTCTGCCCAAAAGCAACAATTTTCCAGTTGAGTTCAACACCCAGCCCTCTTTTAATTTCAGAAAGGCTATTTTTCCGAAACTCTACGAACGGATACGAACTCATGATTGGTCTGAAGTTGTCAAACAGATGGAGGTTACTGCTGCATGCGTATCTCTCTACAAGTCACTCACTGACATTTTTATTGATTGTGTGCCCCTAAAAGTGAGAAGGCGCCGACGTTTTTCTCCGTGCTTCACCAAGGGCATTATTATCAACGTCTATCGGAAGGAGACGGTTTGCCGCGCTCTGCAAAGACAAATATGTCTCTGCATCACAGGGGCAATGAGAACGACGCCCACGGCAGCCATGGAGTGCATGCTCAACCTGCTTCCACTTACGAGAGGCAATGAAGGCGACATACCGCCTGCAACCAGTGACGAACATAGCACCGCAGCCATTTCATGCTCAGGCTGGCTTGGAAGGCCTTGCGGTATTGAACATGGACTCCGACCTAATGGCATCAAAAGGTACATTGGACACTCGCTACGTCGTTAGGGTTCCCTCCCGGGCAGACTGGGACGAACGAGGAGAAGATCTACAATTGGCAGGAAGTACCTGGTACATGGACAGATCCAAAACCAACGAAGGGGCTGGCTCCGAAGGGTACGGGAGATTGGATGGCATCTGCATAGCAGAGAGCCTGGGCCGATTCACCACAGTGTTTCAGGCAGAGATACATGCCATTGAATTGTGTGCTCGACACCTATTACAGGAGGGAGGACACAATGGATCAATCGAGCGATCAATAAAAATCTGCTCGGACAGTCGAGCAGCGCTTTTAGCACTTATGTCTTTGCACTGCAATTCCAAAACTGTTCGGACCTGCCACAGGACAGGACTCGGAACATCCTATCGCAGGAGAACAAAGTCACACTGGTATAGATCCCAGGCCATCATGATCACGAAGGCAATGAGAGGGCCGACTCTCCAGCTAGGAGAGCAGCGGGCTCTGCATTCGTAGGCTGGGAGCTGTAAATGGGAGTCCTATATTCTCTGGTCAAGGCTGAACTCAAGAAATGGAGCAATGCCAAGTCCCAGGACTGGTGGGAGAACCTACTCCGACTATCACACTCTAAAAAATTTATCATCATCATCATATCAGGGAACAGGGAGGGCAAAAGATCAGACTAAATAGGAGACAAATCAGAGTGACCACTGCTCTGTATACACATAGCTATCTAAGATCTCACATGCACACACATGGATTGTCCAAAAAGACTGAGTGTTGGCTGTGTTTGGAGGATGACAAGACAGTTGAGCACATCCTATGTGACTGCCCGGCTATTGCCAGACTGAGATACACACTGTTCAGAAACACAATCATTGAACCTCAAAATGCTAACGCAGTGTGGCCTGAGAAACTCATCAGTATTGTTGAGGCTCTGGGTATAACGGGTGACAACTAGTGGAGCTAGCATGGGCAAACCTTGCTGGTAACACTTCGAGTGAGCCACAATAGACCACAGGTCATGATGGAGGACTGTATAAGTCCACTCACATTGAATACAATACATACAAGACAATCATATCCACCATGCATTATTGCATTAAAGAAAGAACTGTAATTCTAATATTGACAGTATGAGAATAAATTAAAGAAAGCTATAGTTCTGCTCCTCTCTTTAGGGAGGCAAAGCTCCGTTAGGGGGCATTTCTTGATATATGTTTATTTGACAAATCAGTATTATTTTGGCCTCAAAAAACTCCTGTTTAAGTTTGGCCACCTCATTTCGAGACAATCTGTATATTAAATTTGCTTACCATTTTCCTGCACAGGACTGTTTGGCCTCCTGAATCATTAGGACCTCTCCACTTTCATTTAATATTACACATGCTACAATGTACGTCACAGTTTCTCCTAATGTAGGCTTATAATTTGGATCAATGCTTGGCTGAACACCCTGTGACTCTAAGGCCTCATTCTGCTCTTCCAATGAAAAATCACAGATTTCGGCTTCCTCGCCCAAGAGAGGCAAGCCTTTGAGAACTTTGATCAAGTTAGATTCAACTGTATCAGGCATGGTAAGTTTCCACTAATCAGTGAGTATTCATTCAATCAGTGATTGAAAGGTGTGGATTTAAATAGTGTTGTTAATATGAAAATGCAGTGCTGCATGAATAATGCGGAAAGAATGTTAGGAACGGTCAAAAAATTTAGGCAAACAGTAGTAGTTAATGTTACTAGATTTTCAAGATCTATTCATGCCCTCTTCTTCTTAGTGCTTGAAATCCTCTAATTGGAGCCGATCCGGCAGACGTAGGTATAACGCTACACACAGTTTATTACTAGACCTGACCGTTTGGTAATGACGGTAATAGAGATACATGAATTTTAATTAACATTGTTAAATAGCCTGAAGCAAATTCCGAATTGAAAATACCGTTTATTTGTTTGACTATAAATAAATGACAAAAAAGTAAGGTTATGTTATGTTTCAGCCTGACGTGACACATGACATGGAATGGACACTTGAGCACCCTGACGGCTGACAATCTCCCGTTCTTTGTTTTTTTTAAGAAGAAATCAAGAATAAAACTAGTTTTAGAGCTTTCTAGATTGGTGATCCGAAAATTCTTTGTTACAGCGTTTTCGGGTGTCTACTCTGAGAGTATTTCTATCCTTATATTATTATTGAGAAGACAAAGGATGAGAAAACTCTCCGAGTGCTATTGAGTGGTCACCCAAAAACCCTTATAATTAGCTACCTCCCACCTGTAATCGTTATACCTGTTGAATGTTTATTGTTTAATATTCCATAATATTCTTTCGTCAAAAATAAATAAATTCTACAAATGTGAAAAATGCATTGAACAAATTAAAAGTGTTCCTAAATAGACAAATGTCCAAAAACTAGTCAAATAAATAAAGTTAAATACCTTAGGCTAAGGTAAGTTGCTTGCTTTGTAATCAACAGTCAACACCTTACGTTTACGTACATAACATCCATGGCCTTCAAGCTATTATGGGACATGGGATTTCCTTTATTGGAAATACCCTGTTACGCCTTTTATTATTAAATTGCAGTGCACATCTTTTAATGGTCTGCTGCACACCTGTCTACTTAGGTACATCCAAGTTTTATAAAGGCCCTTCAATTCAACTGAATAGTTACCTATGGTTGTATTAAAAGTGTAAAGATTTAATCCACCATAAAACCTTGTGTTTGAAAAATTTACCTCTCTTGGAGGTTGGAGGTGAGTAGAGTCCCAGGGGTGGCATTCAGTGATTAGATTATGACCTTTAATAATTAATAAATATAATTAATTCCAAGGAGAGAATCACTACATTAAATGTGTACACAAAAATTCCATATAATTCACCTTAAATTCCACAAAATTTCCTTATATTTCACTAAATACCACCAAATTCCCAATGAGCGCACAATAAAACTCACCACACACACACACAAGCCACCAAGGTGCACCCAAAGATTGCAAGATTATTAACAACATCCAAAATATTCTAAATTTCAAAGGACCCATCTACCAGTTTCAGATACAGATCCCATTTTTTAAATAAAGCAACTAAAAATACACAAGTTTTATTCCCTTTTGGCGGTTTGCAAATCTAAATTTACTTTGAAGAAGATATGAGATGTTTATTAGAAAATGTCAAAGGCCATGAATTTTTGACAGAAAGAGATGATTTTCTGTTTTCTCATCCTTTACTTTCAACATTTTACAGCCTACTAGATCACATTTTCCAATCAATTAAGATACCTACCGTGAATCGCGAAAAATCTCAGTCTGGGTTGAATTGAGATAAAATGATATTGTCAGAAGATGAATTGGAAGAAAAGAGTTTCGTCACTCCCAGAAAACACAAGAAACATAAAAAAATTGCAGTAGATTCAAGCCAACTAAACCAACAACGAAATCAATGAAATAATTGGAGTACAAAAAACCACTCGATCTCGCACAAATTCCACAAATTCTTTAGATATAGCCACCTCCGATAGCAACTCATCAAAACTACAGCAAAAAAAACAACAATTCACAGAACCCCAAATACAAACATATCTTCTATTTACAAGCAAAAGATAATGTGAACAGACTGCAAATAGCAAACATATGGATAAAGAAGTTTCCTCAAAGGCATGATGCCATAATTCAAACCAAATTGGGTTTTTGTTTAAAAAGCAATCAAGATAAAGCAACTGTAACAAATGTTCTAAAAAACTTGAAACAGGAAAATGTAATTTCAGACTACAAGGAGACCGAGGACAAGACACGTGGTGCGAACGGGAAGAGCATTAAGAACACTACAACAATCACTTACTCAGCTGTAATACTTTGGGTGGACAAGCAGATTGAGGAAAGTGAACTGAGTAGCTTTCTCAAAGACGAAAACATCTCTCATTTCTTTTCGAAACGAATAATAGCCAGGGCAACCAATCAACCATGTTTCCCACTTTAGAATCATTACAACCTGCTTAAAATCCTATGAAAAACTAGTAAACAAAGGAATCTACTATAAATGCAAACATTTCTTAGTACAACCAAGTTCTCCCCCATCTCCTCTGCCTATTCCTTGCTCTAAATGTGCTCAATTCTCTCATATTACTGAAAAATGTCCCTATAAAATAATATGCACACAATGCAAAGAAAAGCACAAAGAAAGCCAGTGTCCCACAATCTGCCTAACATGCGGTTCAGATAAACATAGCGCATGGTCAACCAATTAATAAAAGGTCACAGGAAATTCCTGTCACAATCACAGGGAGTTCAAGAGTCCATGCACCAGCTACAGTACATGACCTAATAATTTATACTTATGTATCAGACGTTAACACTAAAAATGTGGACAGGCAAGATACATTAGCCAAACTAAAGAAGAAGTTTCTGGACGCCTACCGCATCGAAACTGTAGCAGTTTTTTCTGGAAACAAGATGTACATCTTGATGTTTGACATAACCCTCCCTGACACTAGTACACCAACAGAACCTACAGAAGGTCACCAGAGCATGTATACAACCTCATATGAAAGCAAAACGTATTGAGATGGCAAAACTCAAAATCCTAAATGCAAATGTAAATAGTTATATGCCAAAAAGACACTTAATAAATCATATTATTGAGACTAGGAAGATTAATTGCAGCCTATTTGTGGAAACAAAAACAAAGAAAAATTCAAACACAAATTACAGGGACTGGAAGGTTATACAAAGAAACGGGAACATAACTAATCAAAATGTCAGAGGTGGCAGTTTAGTCTAAGCTGCTCCTGAACTTTGCATATGCAAGGAAAATCCCCCAGCAATAAACAATCCACTTAATGAAATAACACATTTCAGTCTACTATTTTTGAATGATCGTCGCATATTTCTATGTTATATTCATCCTACTTCAGCAATAGAAGAAACCATATTCAGGAAAAGTGCATTGTATCAATACGTGATATTAGTGGGAGACTTTAATGTCAACGCTCAAAAGAATAAACAAATTAAAACCTTCCTTGACAACACAACTTTTAAAAAGGCACTTACATCGCCCACTTTTCTAATGGTCAATAACCCTGACTCCACCCCAGACCTTGTTTTATACTCAGAAGACATTGCTAATAATATAAACATCCTGGAGAATGTTCCAGACATCGGATCGGACCACCTGGGCTTCCATATAGAAGTTGATATGAGAAAATGCATTGAAAAGGAGGACAGATATAGGCTCGAACTAAATAAGTGCAACATTGAGAAGGTGAACCATGCCGTGAAAAACTTTATTCGGGAACATAGAACCACACCTATCAACACTGACTTCATAAAATCATTCAACAATACTCTGTCTGAAGCTATAATTGCACACTCACCCAAAGCATCGATTCGCCACTATGTCACTGAGTTACCACCTTACATCATCAGGCTAATAAAAGCAAAAAGAAGAATGTTTCGGGAATATCTTATCTCAAGGGAACCAATAGTTAAAAGAAGAATAAATGAGTTTAACAAAAACATACAGACCATGATTTATCAGTACCACGAAAACAAATGGATCACCACATGTAAGTCTATTGAGGAGTCCAAAGGGAAGAAATACTGACAACTAATAAAGAAAGTTTCTGGATACAAACCCAAAAGAACTAATATCTGTCTAAAAACTAACGGTCGCGAAACAACGGATGATAGAGAAACATGTGCAGTGTTTGCGTAACAATTTAAAGACACTTATAACTTCAGTCACAATCACCAATTCAACCCAGACACTTTAAATACTGTTAACATGTGCGCTCAAGAATTTTTCTCCAGAATAGATTTGACAGATAGTGAGGACACCGAAGAGATAGACCTTAACGCATTAATGGAAATAATATCCAAGGGAAAATCTACCTCTCCAGGATTTGATAGTATCACAAAGAAAATTGTGAGAAACCTAAGTGAAACGGTGCACATGAAACTTGTGGATATCTTTAACTACTGCTTGAGACATGGAGTTTTTTCTTCGATATGGAAAATAGGTCAAATTATCCCCATTTCTAAACCAAATACAGACACATCTCTCCCCCAAAACTATCGCCCAATAACTCTTCTCCCAGTATTAGGAAAAATTTTTGAAAGTATCATCAAATGCAGAATTGAAGGTAAAATAGGTATGCACATCCCAGAATTCCGGTTTGGTTTTAAACAGGGCAGTTCAACTATGCTACCAGTTACAGTGTTGACCTCTAACATCCAACAAGCAAAACTGGCAAGGCTAGCCAGTGCAGCCATCTTTTTGGACATTAAAAAAGCATTTGACAGTGTGTGGCACCAAGGACTCTTATATAAAATGCACAAACTTAACTGCCCAGTGTATTTGATAATGCTCATAAAGGACTTTTTGAGTCACAGATCCCTACAGGTCAAGGTCAATGATCAAGTTTCGGATATGTTCACACCACACCAGGGAGTTCCACAGGGATCGCCACTGTCTCCATTGCTTTATAATCTGTTCTGCCATGACATTTTCAATACCTATAAAGAAGAGAATCCGGAATCTCCTGCTTATGTCCTACCGTATGCAGATGATACAGCACTGATTTGTCATCACAAAGGCCTGAGAAGGACAATCGGTGAACTACAGAGATTAACTGACAGAATAAGCATTTGGTGCTGGAGAATTAGGGCAAATCCCAGTAAAACACAATTTATTATATTTAACCACCGGATCTCAGAAACATCTCCCACCATCAACATCTTAAACTCCAATCTGCATCCCCAACCCTCAACTAAATACTTGGGCGTCACAATAGATCCCAAACTCAACTTCAATGCCTACACTAACTACATTAAAATCAAATGCAAAAACAGAGCTAAACATTTCCGAAGCTTGACTTACAAAAACCAGGGTATTTCTTGTCCAAAGGCATCTAAAATATACAAATCCATATGTAGACCCATCATCGAGTATTGTCACCCATTATTCCTTAACATACGCCGTCCAGCACAACACAACCTCGAGGTCGCCGAACGCACTTGTTTGCGCACTCTAACGAGAATTCGCCACCCAAACAACAGGATGCACAACCCACCAAATCAGCTTCTCTACGAACTTACAGGGGTGGAGCCAATACTCACACGCCTATATCAGTTAACAACAAGATTTGCAGCCAATCCTCAAAACCTCCATACACTGGAATCTTTATGTGGACAGGGCCCTCCAGACCAACCAATTTTTCCTCAACAAGCAATTTTCCATATTATCAGAAATATGCACTAGAATAGAACTCTTATTTTAATTTAGGTGACATATATAAATACTTTTTTTTTTGTTTTTTTTATAATGTAATAATTGAATTCCAAGGCTGAAGGACTTTGGTCGATGGCCGCAGATTGTGATTGTTGTATTGTGATCTGTACTAACATGGTATATATATATATATAAGATACCTAGATCATTATAAGGATATGGTCCATTTCAAATAGATATTCATCTAGCAGGCTGAGGAATTGACAGATTCGTCCTATTCCATCCATGTAAATGTGTCATTCATATGTCAATTTCTCAGCTTACTAGATGAATATTTATTTGAAATAGACTCTAATAACGCATGAGGTCGATAGTGTAGAACCCGAGGACCCCGATCTAATGGGTATACTTCAACCAAAGGCATTATGTCTTATAATGCTCATGGTTTCTTCAACGTTTAATGTTCGACTTCTTGTACTTAAAAAAATTAACTTTTCCACTACTAGCTTTAGTATGGACCAGTAAAGGCCAGCAGAATGACTATGAAGTAGGTTTTCTCGTTTTGCTAATAAAACAATTGAACATAAGCAGTCTATAATGACAACATTATGGCCGATTATCTCCCTAGGGAGATAAAGCTGTCAGTTGTCAGGCGCATTAGGTACCGTGATATTATCACACGGCGAATTTGTCTATCGGTTGGCATGGTAACGAAGCCTCCACTTGGATTGAAGAGGCACCTGTTCTGAGTAATAAAATGTGCGGAGCGCTATCTTACTAACTTAGGCAATTTTCTGTTGTAGATTTTTCGAGTCTAGTAGTGGAAAAAATCGTATATACATCGCGGTTGTCAACTACGGGGTGTTCATTATAAAACTTCATCTAGTTAACTGTGAAATGTCAAAAGAAAAGGATGTCAACCTTTTCTGTCAAAATTTCATAGCCTGCTAGATTAAGTTTAAAATGAACACTCCATACTTATGACCCTCATGTCTTAGATCCCTCAGCGCTACATGCTTCGGGATTTAAACTCGACGTTCGGGTCATAATAATGTACTTCACAACCTTGTTTTATAATATACTATTATGTATTATGATTTGATATAAATAATAGGTGCCTATACCTGGCCCGCATTTACCCTGGCAACACACAACAATGATTATTTTGATTTATAAATTATTTAGTTATCAAATAACTGTCAATTTAAATTCATAGTGCCCAAGGGCGTTATTTATTTTTTTATGCGCCCTAGGGCATTATTTTTAATATAAATGACTTTGATAGAAGTCAATTATTATGAAATAATAGACTGGTCGGACATTAAATTATTTAAGTATTAGCATACCTAAATTATTTCAGAATTTGTATATTGTATCTGCTGGTGATGGACCTTCATGAAACTTACCTTTTTATTATTTGTACTTAAAATGAATTTGGATTCTAATCTGTTTTCTCTAATAGAATGAAGAACCCATTGTTCAATCTTCTTCTGCCTTTGGTGCCATTCTTTCTCTGCACACCAGCTAGGATAAACAAATGCGGTGTAAAGCTCTTGGAGCCATGTGTTTGTGGCGAACAATACATCGAGAGGTCAACGAAGTTTGTTGTAAACTGCACTAACACAGGATTCATGAACACTGAGCCACTGAAGGTATTGCCTGAACAGACAAACATTCTTATCTTTACAGGGAACCATTTGAATATCCTGCCAATCAACATTTTTGGAGATGACCCCTACTTAAGCAATCTTGAAGTTATTGATATGAGCAACAATGGCATTCGTGAAATCAAGGGCAAAACATTTCATCATGTAAATAATGTTGAAAGACTCATATTAAATCACAATAATATTTCCATAGCTGAGGAAGATGATAGAAACTTCCACCATCCACGGGTGTTTTCAAATTTTGCAAACCTAGAGGAACTGCATTTGACAAATGCATTTGCTGACAATACAGACTCTGAACTAGCTGATGATTTGCATGATATTTTCGTGAGCAGTAACTTGACTAAATTATACAAGTTGCACTTGGAGCAAAATGAAATAAAGAGCTGGAAAGATGAGAAGGTCTTTTGTGACTTGCCAAACCTGCACGACCTCTACTTGGGAGACAATAAGATACCCAGCCTAAATTTTAACATTTTATGTTTGAAAAAACTGAGATATTTAGATCTTGAATACAACAATATTACCAAATTCACTCAGAAAGACCTGGATACATTTGACAAGCTGGGAAATGAAGAAGGTAGAACTGAAGTTCTTACTCTAGAAATTGGCAACAATCCTCTAAAGTGCGACACTGCTGCCAAGAATCTATACCTTTGGAGCCAGAACACAAAAGTTAAGATTAGAAATGAAGACCAGTTGGAATGTACTAATGCCAAATCTGGGAAAAGGTACATAATGAACTTAAAGAGCCTTACTGAAACTAAGCAAGGAAAGGTTTCAAAGGCCCTGACAGTATTGCTAGTAGTATTAGTATGCTTATTAGTGACTTTAGTGTCTGCCTATGTGTATCTTAAAAAGGAGAGTGTTCGAACAAAGCTGTCTCCAGTGTTTGAGGCAATCTCTCGAAAAGTCCAATACACAACAATTGAATCTCAAGAAGTATAAACTTTTACCCAGAGACTTTGTATTACCAGACACAAACATGGTCATAGAGCGCAAAATAGCCTCTATTGCCAAAATGTTCAACATTCTTTTTTTTACCCATCTTTACTCTACATTATGATTTTGTGGCCTGGTGCCAAGACAAAGATGAAATATCAAGAGTTTTTTTATGAGTACAGAGAGAGTTTAAAAGAAGTACACCTTATTATTTGGTTCAAGTTGCGTCTAGTTATTATGTTAGTGTCTAGTAATTAAAGGTCTCTGCTTTTACTTTAATGTGCCGTCCTTTGTAATAAATTAAAAATATTTAGGTATTAAGGTGTACAAAAAAGGTTGTTTGACAATATTCGATCTTAACTAACAGTTATTTTTTTAATTATTATTATAGTTGATTGTTAGATCTAAAAGTAACAAAGTATTAGGTACTATTTGAACCTTGGATATGTTTTGATTGTAGAAGGGTTCAACACAAAAAGTCATTAAGTTAGCTGTGGGTGAGAAATCCCAAGAGCAAATGATACAACAACAAAAGTGTCATCCACTTTCATTACATCATGGGCTAAGCAAAAAGCAATAAGTCAGCAAATTGAGAAAACACCGTGTTCATCAGTTCTTATATCAACTTCTGATCATTTATGTCCTGTTAGATAACACTAAGTCGGCTTTGCACTGAAAATAGAACTACAGCAACAGACCAAAATTCATTATAACTCCGAAACTTGTTTTTAGACTTACTCCTTTTTGCTTGTAACCCCACGATATGTGCTCCATAACTTTCTGTCAAAAATTCATATCCAACTTAATGACTGATCCTAAAAAGCGCCTGGTATTTTTCAAACTGTATTTAGCATAGCTTTTATGTAAAAGTTAACATATTGAACATCTAAATTTGGCAATAAACAGGATGATTTGCATGTATAAGCCATTCACTTATTATTCGTCATCAAGTAGGCGTTGGAAATTTGACTTTGACATTTTTATCGTATCTTCTCAACATGTGCTATATAAGGAAATGTGAGTATAAAAAAACTAAGGTTTCAAAGGTAACTAGATGACAAAAATAAATGAATGGGTAATAGTTACAGTTGGTTAAAACTTATTTTTCTTGGACTAATTTAGTATTATTTTATAGGCTGTTTGCAGTGCAACAATTATTGCATTTTTCTTTAATTTTTTTGTAATATTTATGTTAACGGCGGCTATGCTGTTAAATTTTGCCTCTCATTATTTTTTTACCTCTTTTTGGTAAATATTGAGGTAATTGAGATATAATCGGCAATAACTTCTTTTATTTTCTTCAAGTAGTAGCTGTTTCTTCTTTAGGAATGCAGGACGCTTTTGTATTAATGTCAATGCTAAGTGCTTTATACTAATAGTAATTTTGTTTAATGCACTATATGTGCAACTCATCATGTGATAACTTTGGTGCCTCGACCTATTTACTACGAGTTTTGATACTATATTTTTATAAATTTTAATTTTTATTGTTAAATATATGTAATTAATGCCTATACTACATTTTTTTTTTAAATTTTATTCACTTCTAGAAAGGATGTAAGTCTATAGCAAATTTGTACAGGGCCATCACTCTAAGGCACTTCACTCACTTGATTAGCAGTTTTCCTAATACAGGTAATTCCATTGTTTATGTACATCTAGTCAGACAATCTAACGCCCCTAATTCTCTACGCTTAAACGACTCAGAATACGTAAGCGACATCTGGTCTCTGCGACGGTACTTAAATCAGAAATATGCAAGTTAAGATTTGAAACTTTTGGAAAGTAATCTGTAATCTCGTCTTAGCCGTATCGATTTTTCCGTAGTTGGTTAAAACACCCCAAATCCCATCTTTAGCCCGAGTTAGAAAATAGGTAAATATGGTGCTGCATATCATTATTCGAATAGTTGAACCAGGGATGTACTTACTTTACAGACCCCATATGTGTTATTCGAAAAAGAAAAATAGATATTTATTTTATTAGGAGTATAAGTTACACTATATGTGACGGAGTGTGAAAGTTTAAACGCCGAGCGTAGCGAGGCGAATTAAACAACAATTAAGTAAATTTGATGACAAGATATGATTATCAGGTTTTCGTTTTTGTAAAGGTGTTTTAAATTAAGTTCGAAGCCGATTACATAGCAATATCTCAGATATAGAAGACACAAGTTTACCAACTTCGCCACCGAGAGTGGCTGCAGCGGCGAAATTAGCAGTTTATTTTTCATATGGTCCCTTGAGCGGCGTATAAGTGTTATACGCCGCCGGATTATAACACTTATACGCTGCTCAAAACACGCGTCAAAAAAGTGACACTTATACCTTCATAAAACAGTCACCAAAGTTGTGGTTATATGACGTTTGAAAATAATAGCTATTTATGTAACCAGTTACGAAAAGTCCGATTTTGTGTAACGAATGAATGTTTGCGGGACGAGTTCCCGCAATTTGAATGAGATACATAAAAAAGGTTTTTCGTCACCTGTTTCATACAAGATTTTTTCTAATTTTGACTACAAATACCTACTTAGAGAGAGAATTATTAATATTAAACTTCAATATTTACTTTTAAACCACTTTGTATCTACTTAATACCGTAAAACTATAGCAACGGTGTGCCACAGCCGAAACCTGCAACTGGTGGTGACACCAACTTTTCATCACTAGTTACGAAAGATTTTACTTTTCGTAACTAGTTACCAACGTTACGTCACTGTCATCAGTATTGAAAAGTGCCACTTTATATGTCAAAATTAGAAAAACTTATTTATCTTGAAATAACGTCAAATATATATCCAATTTTCCTTTTTTTTATAATTTTATCGTATTAGTGTCAATGCAAAAAAATAAAGGAAACTCCTAATTCGCTAACCCACAAGAATTGCATTTAATACCGAAAATTTTGCTGACCCGTTAGAAATTTCTGCTGACCGGTATGCAGGATGATAGCTACACAACCTACACATTGCAGGTAAATTTCGTAAAAATCTGGTAGAAAATAACTTAATTACAGCCTTAAAAAGTCTTTCAAAGTGAGATTTTTTGCTGACCCGTTGGAAATTCTTGCTGACCAGTAGGCACGGATCTGAGACGGTTTTGTACACACAGGTAAATTTCATAAAAA
This sequence comes from Taphrorychus bicolor, assembly GCA_951812265.1. NCBI lineage: Eukaryota > Metazoa > Arthropoda > Insecta > Coleoptera > Curculionidae > Taphrorychus > Taphrorychus bicolor. The sequence goes on from OX638297.1 coordinate 66,444,693, forward strand.
TCGGGCAGAAACTAGTCACAGCCCTGTAAAAACTTTCAAAGTGATAATTTTTTTGTTTATCCGTTAGAGATTCTTGCTGACCAGTATGCAGGGTGATAGCTGAGACTGTCTAACATATTGCGTGTGATATTAGTAAAAATCGGGCAGAAAATAACTTCGGTACAGCCTTGTAAAATCTTTCGAAGAGAGATTTTTTTGCTGACCCGTTAGAAATTCTTGCTGACCAATATGAAGGGTCAGACTGTGAAGGCTTTCACGGCCGGTCATAATACTATCTAAAGTGTTTTCCGGGCTTTGAAGCCGTGGTCCAATGGAATTGCTTCCTGACGTTTCGTCTACTACTGCGGCAGACATTATCAAAGGCGATGAGGCAGCGAGCGAAGTGATCTCCCTTACTTCCCGACGATGACTGCATGATGATTGATGACTGATTCGACTGTAGCACGCTCCGTGGTATTCGTACCGCCGGCCGGGGTGGGGGTGGTGGCGCGGGGCTTCGACGCGCTCGACGTGTGTCGCAGAACTCGTTTCCAGTCTGCATTCAGAAATGTAATTTCCTCCTTCCTGTTGAAATTGTTTTCGTGTTTAAAGATCTCAATGGCTTCCCTCGTTAGTCTCGGATAGTAGCGCTGTGATTGATGTAGGATATCCACCCCAAAAGGATGTTGTGACCTTCAGAGAGAGCGTGCTCTGCTACTGCTGACTTTTGCGTTTGTCCCAGCCTGCAACTCCTTTTGTGTTCTGTGATCCTCGTGTTGACACTGCGTTTTGTGGTGCCAATGTATACAGAGCCACAGCTGCATAGAACTCTATACACTCCGGGTGCTGATAGGGGATCTCTGCGGTCTTTAGCCGATCTCAAGCTCTGTTGAATTGTACGAGTGGGTTTAAAGACAGTCTTAACCTTGTGCTTTTCCAGTAGCCTGCCGATCCTGTCCGTGACTGTGTGGATGTATGGTAGAGTAGCCCAACAGCGTTTTTCTTCATCATCTCCTGTTGTTGCTTCCTGTCGCTCTACATTCCTTGGGCGCACGGCTCTATCGAACTCCTGCTTGCTGTATCCATTCCAACCAAAGGCTCTCTCCAGATGCTTCATTTCCCGTTCCAATTCAGCTGGCTCACAAATTCTCTTGGCTCTCACAGACAGAGTTTTTATGACTCCCCTTTTTTGTCTTGGATGATGGTTTGATCCGTTGTTGAGGTATCGGTCAGTGTGTGTTGGTTTTCTATACGCGGTATGTGCAAGCTTTCCATTCGGCCTCTTTGCCACCAAAACATCCAAGAACGGTAGGCGTCCTTCCTTTTCTATCTCCATTGCTCCAAATAACAAAGGTGTCGTCCACATATCGAAACCAGCACCTTGGCCTCTTCCTTGCTGTAGCCAACGCCCTGGCCTCGAAATTTATGAAAATTTTCGAAATTTATGGAAATTTTCGTATGGTACGAATACCACGGAGCGTGCTACAGTTGAATCAGTCATCGTCGGGAAGCAAGGGAGATCACTTCGCCCACTGCCTCATCGCCTTTGATAATGTCTGTTGCAGTAGTAGACGAAACGTCAGGAAGCAATTCCATTGGACCACGGCTTCAATGCCCGGAAAACACTTTAGAAAGTAATATGAAGGGTGATAGCTGATAAGTTATTTTTTTACTGATTTTTACGAAATTCACATGCAATGTATAGGACACCCTTAGCTATCACCCTGCATACAGGTCAGCAAGAATTTCTAACGGAACAAACAAATTTTCACTTTGAAAGTTTTTACAGGGCTGTGACTAGTTTAGAAAGGTCAGTAAGACCTTTCTAATGGGTCAGCAAAAAAATATCACTTTGAAACTTTTTTGAAGGCTGTACTTTAAGTTATTTTCTGTCCGATTTTTCCAAAATTCACACGCAATGTATAGGACAGTCTCAGCTATTACAGTGTATACTGTTGAGCAAGAATTGATAACCGGTTAGTACAAAAATAGCACTTTGAAAGATTTACAGGGCTGTACTTAAGTTATTTTCCGTCCGATTTTTTCAAAATTTACTTGAAATGTGTAAGACAGTCTCAGCTATCAGACTGCATACCGTTGAGCAAGAATTTATAACGGATCTGTACAAAAATCGCACTTTGAAAGATTTTACAGGGCTGTACTTAGGTCATTTTCTATTCGATTTTTCCAAAATTCACATGCAATGTGTAGGGCAGTCTCAGCTATTACACTGCCTGCTTTTCAGCAAGAATTTATAACGGCTCAGTACAAGAATCGCACGTTGAAAGATTTTACAGGGCTGTACTTAGGTCATTTTCTATCCGATATTTCCAAAATTCACATGCAACATGTAGGACAGTCTCAGCTATTACACTACATGGTTTTCAGTAAGAATTTATGACGGGTCAGTACAAAAATCGCACTTCAAAAGATTTTACAGGGCTGTATTTAGGTCATTTTCTATCCGATTTTTCCAAAATTCACATGCAATATGTGGGACAGTCTTAGCTATTACACTGCATGGTTTTCAGTAAGAATTTATAACGGGTCAGTACAAAAATCGCACTTCAAAAGATTTTACAGGGCTGTACTTAGGTCATTTTCTATCCGATTTTTCCAAAATTTACATGCAATGTGTAGGACAGTCTCAGCTATTACACTGCATGCTTTTCAGCAAGAATTTATAACGGGTCAGTACAAAAATCGCACTTCGAAAGATTTTACAGCGCTGTACTTAGGTCATTTTTATCCGATTTTTCCAAAATTCACATGCAATGTGTAGCACTGTCTCAGCTATTACGCTGCCTGCTTTTCAGCTAGAATTTATAACGGGTCAGTACAAAAATAGCACTTTGAAAGATTTACAGGGCTGTACTTAAGTTATTTTCCGTCCGATTTTTCCAAAATTCACTTGAAATATGTAGGACAGTCTCAGCTATCAGACTGCATACCGTTGAGCAAGAATTTATAACGGGTCAGTACAAAAATAGCACTTTGAAAGTTTTTACAGGGCTGTACTTATGTCATTTTCTATCCGATTTTTCCAAAATTCACTTGAAATGTGTAGGACAGTCTCATCTATCAGACTGCATACCGTTGAGCAAGAATTTATAACGGGTCAGTACAAAAATAGCACTTTGAAAGTTTTTACAGGGCTGTACTTAAGTTATTTTCTGTCCGATATACATGCAATGTGTAGGCCAGTCTCAGCTATCAGACTGCATACTGTTGAGCAATAATTTATAACGGGTCAGTACAGAAATAGCACTTGAAAGATTTACAGGGCTGTACTTAAGTTATTTTCGGTCCGATTTTTCCAAAATTCACATGAAATGTGTAGGACAGTCTCAGCTATCAGACTGCATACCGTTGAGCAAGAATTTACAACGGGTCAGTACAAAAATAGCACTTTGAAAGTTTTTACAGGGCTGTACTTAAGATATTTTTGTCCGATTTTTCCAAAATTCACACGCAATGTGTAGGACAGTCTCAGCTATCAGACTGCGTTCTGTTGAACAAGAATTTATAACCGGTATTTTACAGGGCTGTACTTAAGTTATTTTCTGTCCGATTTTTCCAAAATTCACTGGAAATGTGTAGGACAGTCTCAGCTATCAGACTGCATACCGTTGAGCAAGAATTTATAGCGGGTCAGTACAAAAATAGCACTTTGAAAGTTTTTACAAGGCTGTACTTGAGTTATTTTCTGTCCGACTTTTCCAAAATTCACATGAAATGTGTAGGTCAGTTCTCAGTCTCAGCTATTACACTGCATACTGTTGAGCAAGAATTTATAACAGCTTAGTACAAAAGTAGCACTTTGAAAGGTTTTACAGGGCTGTACTTAAGTTATTTTGTGTCCGATTTTTCCAAAATTCACACGCAATGTGTAGGTCAGTTTCAGCTATTACGCTGCATGCTTTTCAGCAAGAATTTATAACGGGTCAGTACAAAAATCGCACTTCGAAAGATTTTACAGGGCTGTACTTAGGTCATTTTTATCCGATTTTATCCGATATCTGCTTTTCAGCTAGAATTTATAACGGCTTAGTACAAAAGTAGCACTTTGAAAGGTTTTACAGGGCTGTACTTAAGTTATTTTGTGTCCGATTTTTCCAAAATTTACACGCAATGTGTAGGACAGTTTCAGCTATTACGCTGCATGCTTTTCAGCAATAATTTATAACGGGTCAGTACAAAAATCGCACTTCGAAAGATTTTACAGGGCTGTACTTAGGTCATTTTTATCCGATATCTGCTTTTCAGCTAGAATTTATAACGGCTTAGTACAAAAGTAGCACTTTGAAAGGTTTTACAGGGCGTACTTAAGTTATTTTCTGTCCGATTTTTCCAAAATTCACACGCATTCACATGTGTAGGACAGTCTCAGCTAGTACACTGCATACCGTCGAGCAAGAATTTATAACGGGTCAGTACAAAAATAGCACTCTGAATGTTTTTACAGGGCTGTACTTAAGTTATTTTCTGTCCGATTTTTTCAAAATTCACATGAATTGTGTAGGACAGTCTCAGCTCTCAGACTGCATATGTTGAGGAAGAATTTATAACGGGTCACTACAAAAATAGCACTTTGAAAGTTTTTACAGGGCTGTACTTAAGTTATTTTCTGTCCGATTTTTCCTAATTTCACAAGCAATGTGTAGGACGGTCTCAGCTATTAGACTGCATACTGTTGAGCAAGAATTTATAACGGGTCAGTACAAAAATAGCACTTTGAAAGTTTTTACAGGGCTGTACTTAAGTTATTTTCTGTCAGATTTTTCCAAAATGCACTTGAAATGTATAGGATGGTCTCAGCTATTATACTGCATACTGTTGAGCAGCAAGAATTTCTAACGGGTCAGTGCAAGAATATCCTTTGTACTAAAGTTATTTTCTGCCCGATTCTCCGAGAAATTCACATGTAATGTGTAGAACACCTTTAGCTACCTCCCTGCAAATTGGTCAGCAAGAATTTCTAACGGGTCAGCAAAAAAAATATAACTTTGAAAGATTTCAGGGCTGTAGCTAAGTTATTTTCTGCCTCATTTTCACGAAATTCACATGCAATGTGTAGGACATTCTTAACTGTCACCCTGCATACTAGTTAGCTAGAATCTCTAACGGGTCAGCAAAGTTTTCGGTAATAAATGCATTTCTTATGGGTCAGCAAATTAGGAGTTTCCTCACTTACAAAAGGCTAAGTAAAATGGTTTGCAGAATATATCTTAATTATATTAAAAAAGTTAACCTGCCACAATATTATCGTTCACATCAGTATCAATAACAATGTAGGTATAATGTTGCTTGAATTCAAGCCTGACCAAATGCCTTATTCATTTTCGGTTTTTTGTTGCCATGTATATGAGCATATCAATAGTTTATAACCGTTAAACAATAACAAAATATCGCAAAATGCAGTGGGCTTATAGGACTAAAAATAAAAATTCATTATACGTGTTCTGTTCAGGTGACTAAGAGAAAAAATGAGTGTCTATTCTTATGGAAACTGTAAAAATTCCAAATTAATTCAAATCTTTAAATCCGGAATTATCATTTCATCAGTTTCCTTCGGAGAAACGTGTCGGTGAGAAAGTTTTAAATAAATTAATTATCAAGCGCCACACTGTGCATGCAGTATAACACAGTACATGTGGACAACATTAACAGAAAGTGAAAATACGGTCCTGTACTGTCGAAAGGAAACTAATCCACATAATGCGTACGTTCCGCCGACGGCAGCAGCTGAGAAGTTTAGCCAGCGAACCCTCAAATTGGCCAACCAGGTGCCGATTTTCAGCGTTCGCCGACTAAACTTCTAAGCTGCTGCCGTCGGCGGAACGTACGCACTGATTCCGTCAAGAAAATACGCCACGGCAGCGTCGAGGACAGCAAAATAAATCATGTTTACTTATCACACAGACACAACCGGCAGATAGATGGTGCTGCAATAAAATTTCTTCATTTCTGAAATGTTTCAAATATTCTGGGATTCAATCTTCGAGCGATATCTATCATAGTTGTAGCTAAATAAAACCCTTGGAGAAGTTAAGCCATTTGAAATGTCTGACTAGGTATATATAGACAATGGTATTTCTTAAAAATTTGAAACTTTGTGTTTGTACGGCATGTAAGGCCGATCTCGGATCTAAGGCTAACGACTTTAATGGTGGCCCGTTTTGACAGTTAAGACGCCATTTTGATATTAGGAGTTTTCCTAATACAATTCTTAAAAATTTGATACTTCAAACTCGTATGGCTTCTAATGCCGCCCTGGGAACCAGGGCTCAAGACTTCATTGATGCCTCGCTTTGAAGATACGACGCCATTTTGATAATTTTGAATGGAATTCACATAGATATTATTACGGGATACGGGTTCTAATAATTTATCGTCTTCATCTGTAAGGTCCAGCACCAGATGGAGCTCCATCAAACTTGTAAGCGCTAGGCAGTTTCCTAGCTACAAGCTAAACTGCTTACAAGTTGGGTTTAAATTGAGCTCCAACATTCACCGGTGAGGTTGTGATGATGTCCAGAGTACGGGAGCCAGGTCCAGTGATCGTTTAGTGAACAACCCGGATGTTATTGTTACTGAAACGGAAAAACTATAGTTTTGTGAGTAGTTTGAAAGAGTTTTTTAGATATAACTGTTCTGTCACCAAGCTCGCGAGCTTCTAAGAGTTTAAATTTGTCATTTAATTGGCGATTAACGAGGTTGACGAAGCGTGCCAGCTCGGTCATTAAATTTATTTCGTAAGGGAGTTCAGGGATTCGTGTGTTGGTACCGCGCTTGTAGGCTTTACGTGTTTTCATTAGGCCATCCATTGGCATGTAATTGTAACTGTAAAATCAAAACTTACAGGCACGGGCAAGTAGTTAATTGAAGTTAGTTAGTAGGTCTTGAAAATTAGACGTTGGCGGTGGCCTGCTGCTTATCAAGAATTTCGTGGATTTAAATTTAAGAGTGGACTTTAAGAAAGCCAGTTTTGGTTTTGTGCTTTATGTTTCTTTTGCAAAGTAGCAATAAAAAAAAAGTTAGGTTTACCTAACTAAAAATAACTTGGCGCCTAACGCAATGAGCGAACGCTCCTTTGAATCGATTTTAACCTTCTCAAAGGTCATGGGCAAAAAAGAAACGGAGGCGACCACATCTACCCCTCACAGTGCACGTCTTGAGCTGCCACCTCGCTTTAGAAGGTTGGCGGAGGCGTTTAGTGGATCGGGGGGCACAAGTGGTCGTTCTCGAAACATGGCGCCTAACGTGGGGCCTCAAAAACTACCAGCCGCGGCTGATGGTTTATATAATGACAGAGCTTTTGTAAAGTCAGTTTGGGAAACGAACCCAGGCAGGTTAGAGTTAGGCAATAGTAGCACAGATAAACAGCAGACCGATGTTAACTTAGCAATAGTTAAGACGCTAACTGGGTTAACGAAAAAAATAGAAACGTTAAGCATTAAAACCAAACCTACCCCGGTATTGCACGCGAGTTTTGAGGGAGAGGATCATGAAGACCCTGAAGAGTTTCTCAAGGAAGTGGAACTTCATTGTAACGCCATGGAGGTCGGTCCATCCCAGGAGAGGCTCAGAATTTGAAGGGTAAGGCAGCCAGATGGGCATCTCCATTCAAATACCACGCTACAACTTATGAGGAATTTAGTGTACGTTTCTTGGCACACTTCGACAGCGCTGACGTGAAGACCCGTTTGATGGCCAGACTGTTCGGCGAAAAACAAGGAATAACTGAGCAGGCGGACGAGGTTTTGGCGAAGAAGAGGGGATTTTACAACCGCCTATACCATGCGCCGGACGACTACGAGCGCTCAATTGCCAAATCTATGATTATTTTTTATGATTACAATCTATGATATAGTTTCATGCGAGGAACTAGCCAGCCTCGCCAGCGATCTTGAACAGGACCTGCAGGAGGAAAAACGAGAAAAACCACGGAATTTTACACCTGCTATGGAGCCGCGAAATACCCGGCAGAATGCCATTTCCGATAGGAACCAACGCGCCCCGATGACGCAGTGGCGGCCAGATCAGCACCGAGAGATGCAGTGCTTTGTCTGCAAAGGACCGCATATGGCGCGTATGTGTCCAAAGGCTTTGCCAGCCGCTAATAGAAGGGAATCTAACAGAGTGAACGCCGTTGGCACGAGTTCAACCGCCCCAATGATAAGAGAAAGTATGTCCTCTGACCAAGAGCCATATCAAGAGGATATAAAAAACTTGAGCCGGGTTGGACAAGGACGTCCCAATTCAACCCGTCATTAGGAGTAAACACTGCGGGGCGTCAAAAGGTCACGGGGGAACGACCTTTGTTGACCGTAAAATGGAAGGGAAGTGAGATTAAATGCCTAGTGGACACGGGAGCCGATTTAAATTTGATCGACAGTACCCTAGTGACCTCTATAAAAACTGGAGCACGAAATATGGAATTCAACTTGGCTACCACCGAACACAAGATACAGTCACTGGATGAATGCATCGAACACTTCCGAGATTGGAGGCGTTCCATTTCAGGTGGAGTTCCTCGGTCATGCCATTTTGTTGGGCGCGCCCTGGCTGCGGGAAACCCGAGCCACCATTGACTTCGACAGAGGTAGTCAGTGTAGGAACCAGTCAGAAAGCCACATCTTTTTGGGTTACGCGACGGGAGAACGTTCATGAACCGGTCAAACTGCCTGAACTGGATGGATGCGATAAGGAGTTTGTAGCCTTAATCCAGGAATTTGATGACCTTTTCCGCGTAGGATTACATCAACCGACCACCAACTCCACCACACATCATATACCAGTAACCTCAGAAGTTGTAGTAAACAAGAGATGCTCCCAAATGCCACCTGCCAAGAAAAGGCTTATCTATGACCAAGTCTAAGAGATGTTGAAAGCAGGCGTGATTGTGCCCTCCACTTCTCCATGGGCATCGCCGCCAGTAATGGTTATGCGTCCCGATAAGAAACCTCGATTCTGTATCGACTATCGGGAACTAAATAAAATCACAGCCGATGAGAGCTCTGGGTTACCCAGAATAACCGACGCTTTAAAGAATTTATCGTCGGCTAAAGTGTTTTCGGTACTGGATCTTCGAAGTGGTTACTGGCAGATCCCGGTTGAAGAGAAAGACCAGGAAAAAAACTGCATTCACTACACCGGACGGAACAGCCTATGAATTCCGAGTGATGCCTTTCGGGCTGAAAAACGCGCCGGCGACGTTCCAGCGACTGATGGCGGGTGAAGTGCTCGTGGGGTGCATGCACAAGTGTATCTGAACGACGTGATTGTGTATATCGACACCATAGCGGAACATAGGGGCCATCTGAGGAAGGTGCTAGAGAGATTCAAGCAGCACAGCCTTCGAGTGTCAGGCGAGAAATGTCGCATAGCTGTGAACAACCTGGACTATTTGGGCTTTAGAATTCAGGGCGAATTGGTGCTGCCTCAACAAAAACATCTACATCAGGTCAAAGAAATGGTCGGACCAAAAAGCAGAAAGCAATTACAGGCCTTTCTCGGTACGTGCGGATGGCTGCGAGAGCACGTACCCAATTACTCGAGCAGCACGGCGCCCTTATCCAACTTATTGAAAGGAAAGCCATACTTACCAGGTGGGCGTTGCAGCTGCAGGAGTTCGCGTTCACTCTAGAGCATGTGAAAGGGACAGAGAACAGATTACCTGACTTCTTAAGTCGCCATCCGGACGAAGCCGAATATATCGAAAACCCCGACGATGACCGTCTGGTACCTCCAGGAGAAACGACTGAACAGAGCAACGTAGGACTCAACGTTGAAGTTGCCGTGTTGGAACTGGACTCCCTCTATGATCAGGTGGCCAGGGCGCAGGAAGGTGTAGATTATATTCAGCATGCCATTAGGACTATTGGGATCCTGCGTCATCAAAAGGAGCTAGCCAGACAAGACGAGAGATTGATGCGACGCTTCGAGGAGCACGAGGGGTTGTTGTGGAGGAGGCATCCCGAAGGAGACCGGCTAGTAGTCCCGAAGAAAATGATTGGGAAGGTGATTCATCATTTTCACGATACGGACGAGGCCGCCCATCCGGGAACGGCCGAGACCCTAAGGCAGATAAAGAAAAAAATCTATTGGGGATACATGCACAAAGACGTCGGGAGACACGTATCCCAATGTACTATCTGTGGAATTATCAAGAGCGCTCAGAGGCAGCCAGTGGCTCCGCAACGACCGCAAACCCCGAAGTTCCCATTCGAAATGATATCGGTGAATGTAATGGGACCCTATCCGAAGGCGGCAGGCACCAAGAACCGTTTCATGTTGTTAGTCGAAGACGTGTTCAGCAAATGGGTTGAAGCCTTCACATTCCCAGAAGTAAAGGCCCAGCAGGCAGTTCAAGTTCTGGAAGCAGAAATTTACGCTCGGTACGGGGTACCGAGATATCTCGTAACAGACAACGGCCCTGTCTTTACTAGTAAGAGATTGGAGCGGTCCTGCATAAATCATGAAGTACAGCAACTATTTAGCGCAGTATACCATCAGCGGGGTAATCCAGTAGAAAGGAGAGTGCAGGAGCTTAAGAAAGTTTTTCGAGTGTTGATCAAAGGGAAACTTTATGGGAGAAGAAGCTACCAATCGCACTGCAGGTGTTAAGAACGAGAGCTAATGCAGCTACAGGAGAAACGCCGGCGGCGATAATCTTGGGATACGAGTTGCCACAGCCCGGGGAGTGGGCCACCAAATGGGCTCAACATAGGAGGCAGTTGCAGCCCAACGAACGGCGTTGAAAAAATAGAGTAGTGTTCAAGCGGCTGCTCGATTTCCAGAGGAAGAGATACCCCGACAGAGATGCCGAGCCGGCGGTCACTTTTAATGAAGGGGACATAGTAAATATCCGAATGCGAAGCGGAGGAGCATTCGCGCCTCTTTGGAAGGGTCCAGCCGTGATTACCAAACAATTATCTAAAACATCCTACGAAGTAGAGTGCGATTCGGTTGTAGCCATTGTACATGTAGACGACATCCGGCCTCGAAGAACACGGCCCCCGGAACATTGGCCCGTCGGAAAGCTCAGAAGATGAGGAGAATGTTTTAGCTGAGCCCCAGTCGGAGGAGGAAGAGGGTATCGCTCCAGAAAGGGATCTCAGACGGTTTATTCCTACGGATGAGGAATCGCCTGACGAATCTGAGGCTGAATCGCCAGCGGTCGGACCAGAAATCATAATCAACGAAGGTGCGGAAACCTCAGAGGTGAAGGCTCTTCAAGCCGCGGAGCGACTTACCAGGGAGCATCCGTTAAAAGTGGCCGAAATAGATACCGCAAAATTGATTTTTGAAATGGATCAATTGAATAATCCGGAAAAAATCGGTAATAACGCACTACGAGGAACACGTAGTTAATGTCATGCTCCGGTTGGATGCAATAGAGGTGCAGGGAGAGGAACAGTGGAGAGCTCTTAGTAAGGGCCTAATTGATCTTCTCGAAGAGGCAGTAACTCGATTATTGGCCAAATGGTCTTAGTTCCGACTGGATGAGAACGGTTCCGTCCGTTATCATCCCAGTCGAATTACTACGGGGGGAGGTGTAAATACAAAACATATTGGAAACGCCGCAAAAACGGTTATCGGTAACCCAGTTAGCGAAAAAAGTTTAGTTAAGCGAGAATTAGAAAAGTGATCAATAAAAACGAGGTGTGTGGCGATGGTAAGAACTGTTACCGTAAAGGGTTGGTGCCAGAGGTGTGTGTCAAAGTCTGGAGACAGAAAAACAGCAAAAGTGAAGAAATATTGATTTCTTCATCTGTAAGGTCCATCACCAGTTGGAGCTCCATCAAACTTGTAAGCGCTAGGCAGTCTCGTAGCTACAAGCTAAACTGCTTACAAGTTGGGTTTAAATTGAGCTCCAACATTCACCGGTGAGGTTGTGATGATGTCCAGAGTACGGGAGCCAGGTCCAGTGATCGTTTAGTGAACAACCCGGATGTTATTGTTACTGAACCGGAAAAACTATAGTTTTGTGAGTAGTTTGAAAGAGTTTTTTAGATATAACTGTTCTGTCACCAAGCTCGCGAGCTTCTAAGAGTTTAAATTTGTCATTTAATTGGCGATTAACGAGGTTGACGAAGCGTGCCAGCTCGGTCATTAAATTTATTTCGTAAGGGAGTTCAGGGATTCGTGTGTTGGTACCGCGCTTGAGAGCTTTACGTGTTTTCAGTAAAATCAAAGCTTACAGGCACGGGCAAGTAGTTAATTGAAGTTAGTTAGTAATTCTTGAAAATTAGACGTTGGCGTTGGCCTGCTGCTTATCAAGAATTTCGTGGATTTAAATTTAAGAGTGGACTTTAAGAAAGCAAGTTTTTTTTGGTTTTGTGCTTTATGTTTCTTTTGCAAAGTAGCAATAAAAAAAAAGTTAGGTTTACCGGTTTTAGTTATTTCCTGATAATTTTCAAACAAAAAATAACTTGGCGCCTAACGCAATGAGCGAACGCTTCTTTGAATCTTCTCTTCTCGAAGATTTTAACCTTCTCAAAGGTCATGGGCGAAAAAGAAACGGAGGCGACCACATCTAACCCTCATAGTGCACGTCTTGAGCTGCCACCTCGCTTTAGAAGGTTGGCGGAGGCGTTTAGTGGATCGGGGGGGCACAAGTGGTCGTTCTCGAAACATAAGGACCCTCCCAACTTGGAGGCAACTTGGGAGACTTTACTTTCTTCCTCTGTGGATTATACAGCGAAACCAAGTCACCTGCCTTAAATCCTACAGAATTCGCCCTTAGGTCATATTTTGCTTTCATCCGATCGCTGGCAATCTTTATCTCTGTCCTTACGTTTCGCTGGATTTCCTTTAATCTTTCTCGAAGTTCATCATCATAGTTCTGGACTGCTTGCACCGGTTCTTCTGGTGATTCGTACACCAAATCTACCGGAAGACGAGCCAAATATAACAAACCAAACAGTGTGTTCTGTCGTGTTATGCACTGCACCTCTGTAAGCCATCATTAGAAGATGCAGTAATTTGTCCCAATCTTTCTGGTGGTCCGCTACCATTTTGCAGAGGTATTGTTCCATGGTTCGATTGAAACGCTCGACCATTCCATCAGATTGTGGACGGAGCGGAGTTATCCATTTTTTGCGGATTCACAGAAGTTCCATGACTTTGAAGAAATGTTGCGATTCCGTCCCTGGTCCGAATGAAGCTCTAATGGTACGCCGATTCTACTGAAGAATTCGTCAACCAAGACTCTTGCCACGGTGTTAGTTTCCTGATTTGGGAGTGCATAAGCTTCAGGCCATTTACTGAAGTAATCCATGGCAACTAAGATGTATTTGTTGCCATCGTCCGTTTCTGGAAAATGACTTGCGACGTCGATCGCAATTCTTTCAAATGGGGCGCCAACATTGTATTGCTTCATTTGTCCCCTAGTCTTTCTTTGGCGTCCTTTTACGGAGCAGCAGGTATCACAATTTCTGCACCACTCTTCGACGTCATCTCGGCTATTCCCCAGTAGTACCTTTCCCGAATTCTATCCAGGGTCTGATTCACTCTAAAATGGCCTCCAGACGCTCTATTGTGAAATTTTCGCAAGACATCCTTCCGTCTACTTTCTGGTACGACAAGCTGGAGTAAACCATTCTGACTCGCCAAGGAATCCCATTGAACCCACATAACTTTTACCTTCGGGCTCTTATCTGCTATGTCTTTCCAATCAGGTCTTTGATTTTCCAACTTCCATTGACGTATTAACCCCACACAGCATTATAGGTTGTTTATTCGACCTTCCTTTTGTTCAGTGGTCCAATGTTCGTCGACGTCATCCTGGTTCTCCTAAGAATGCTTGGTCCTTGTCGTTGTTCTACTTGTTGGCAGTGTCGACATTCCCCTTTACAAGGCCTGCGTGATATTGCATCTGCGTTACCATGAGATCTTCCGTTCAATTTTAAACTCGTACTGCTGAAGGTGTTCTATCCATCTTGCAATTTGGCCTTCAGAATTCTTCATTTAGAGAAGCCATTTCAGCGCTCCGTGATCTGTACGAATCAAAAACTTCCATCCGTATTGTAGATACCGATGGAAATGGCCCACGGACACGATAGCCAGCAGATCCTTTCCGGTAACGCAATAATTTCTCTCTGACTTGCTCAACACCTTACTGAACTACTGAATTACTTTTTCCTGGCCGTCTTGTACTTGCGACAATAGTGCTCCAATTACATATGGTTACTTGCATCGGTGTCCAGAATAAACTCTCCCTCGGGTCGTGGATAGGCTAATAGGTATAAGGATGGCAGATAATGCTGCTTTGAGTCTTCGAAAAACGTCTTGGCATTCATGGTTCCAATAGAATAACATCTTTTTCTCCGTTAACCGATGCACCGGCTTGGCGATGTTGGCAAATCCCTCGACAAAACGTTGATAATAAGTGCGTAGTCCCAGAAAGCTTCTAAGTTCTTGCTTATCCTTGGGTTGCGGCCATTCTTTGATAGCTGCTACTTTATTTTCACTGGTATGTATTCCATTTGATGAGATGACATGTCCGAGGTAATCCACCTTCTTTTGGAACTTTTCTTTTTAAAGAGGTGTCCACCAATTACGTTCTACGGTTGTACGGTTAAAAAAAGACGTCCATCGTACGTACAACAAAGAAGTTCGGTATAACGTCCATGTAGGACGTTTTTTGGTATACCTATACAAAACTCGCTTTAAAAACATCCTTAAAAGACGTCGGCGTCCTTATAACGGACATTTGTTAGGACCGAAAATGACGTTTTTCAAACGTTTATATCCCATTTAACATTTTTTCGTCTTCCGACTAAATGTGCACTAATTAGTGCGCGTCCGACGTCAAAATAGGAGCAATTCTAGGTTGTCCAAGAACTTTTTAACCAAAGTCGTGGTTAGACGTCGAGACGCCGTTGATCCAACGTCGGTCGTTAATGGTTGCGAATTAGTCGGGGTTAAAGTCGGACCATCCACGCCTCGACGTCGAAGAATTGTACCTATTTGAAGTTGTCTTATGAGACTAGAGGCAGCGTCGCGTGTGGTTGGATTGGAAGTTTTGACCCAAGTACATTAGTGGATTTCATGCACATATATGAGCAGTATACCGCGACTATCTTTCTATAAGAACGATAACATAATTAACAAATATATTAAACTGTAACAAATATACTAAACGGTTGAAATATGCCAAAGAAGCAAGCTCCTTTCAGACACAGTAGTACTTTTTATAGAAGAAGAGCTAGGATGCGTTCAAACGTACTACTAAATAAGGATTACCATTGCCCTATTGCATCAGCCATGTAGTGCTCTCTATAGTCATTATTTGGATTAATTTATTCATATACATTTAAAACTGGCGAATTACAATATGAATTGTTATAAATCCATTTTTAATACAGATTTTCTGTATCAAAAAATACTAACTATTAGTAAATTCTCCGAATTTTTTTAGGATATTGTTATTTTTTGAAGTATTTTAGGTATATTGCAAGTGCCAAGCGTTTGTAATTTTTATTGCGTTTGTAATTTTTAATAAGCAATACGTTTTAAAACTTAAATGAAAATTATACGGGGTGTTCATTGTAAAACTTCATCTAGTTGGCTGTGAAATGTCAAAAGAAAAAAATGGAGAAACAAAAGTCCATTTATTTTCATTATGCCATCCTTTTCTGCCAAAATTTCATAGCCTGCTAGATGAAGTTTTATAATGAACACCTCGTATAATATACACAAAGCACTACCATATTGAACGAATAAGAACAAACATAACATAGAAAACTGCAAGGTGGCGTTGCTGCCGTCGTACGGTGATATGGATTCGTCAATTTTTTTGTATATAAAAGGAAATATGGTGAGTGTCTCGACCGGAGAATTTACAAAGAAGCAAGTTTCTCAGGTAATCGGTCAGTTCTAACCTGATCGATTACCCGAGAAAATTGCTTCTTTTTAAAAGTAAAAGTATTTGCACCTGATGAGGGCGACGTCACATACAGCGGAATTTGGTTAAAAACGGAACGGAGCGTAATTTGACAGATAAAAGCTAAAATAGGAATTGACATGTGTAATGACGTTATTGACATGTGTAATGACGTTATTGACATGTGTAATGACGTTATTGACAAGTGTAATGACGTTATTGAAATTTCTGCTCCGTTCCGTTCCACTGTATGTGAAAACGTAGTCGCAATCCGATTTCGGCTCGACTGGAAATTAGATACCCCATTTAGGAGTAAAAGAGAGTCGATACGTGGTCGCGCAAACGTTGTCTTGCGATGTCGGGTTGTCTGAAGCAACGTCGGCTCGACGTCGGATTGTTATTTGGAATATAACGTTAAGTGTGGTTTGGGAATAAAAGCCACCCACATAGCACTATCATGTACCTGATATATACCTGAAATATTCCTGTAGACAGAAGCACATTCATGGTTATATACCTGGTATATATGAGGCATATGAAAATATATACCTGGTATGTACCAGGTATATGATTTTGGCCAAAGAATTCACGTGACAGGAATATTCGCCGGGGTAGATTAAAAGAACATTCAATATGATTTTAGGTACATACCTGGTATAAAACCTGTGTTCATTATAAAACTTCATCTAGTTGGCTGTGAAATGTCAAAAGAAAAGGATGCAGTAACAAAAGTCCATTTACTTTAACTATGTCATCCTTTTCTGTCAAAATTTTATAGCCTGCTAGATAAGTTTCACAATGAACATAGAAAGTACATAGAAATTTAAATATATATATCTAGCGACGAGGACTTGCTCGGTGGCTTGCACGTAGGCAAGACTCCAAGACTTGAAGTTCGGGTTGATCTTTTTGGGGGCGTTACGTCAGATAGACGAACGACCACCCGTCGAAGAGTAATTAAGTGTTTTTTTTTCCAAAATTTGTTATCGTCCGAGTACAAAGAAGAAAGTTGTCCTAGAAGTCCTTATTGTCCTAAGAGAAGCCACGGGTACGCATAGAACTACCCCTGAAGTACGTTAAATTGGTTGGCACGATACGGTCCTCCTCTACACTTGACCTAGGTAAGACCCTTTTGTTATAACGGTGTTTGTTTTCATATTAGTCATTTCAGTTAAGTAGTTAGGGTAATTTTAAGGCACAGAAAATAGAAGTTTACTTGAATCCCATCTTCTTATTTTAAATAATACCCCTCCCCATATTTTTGGAAGCCCCCATTCAGTGAGTAAATCAGCATAGGACCCTTCGGGGGAGGTAACGACGATCCGGTACCCAATTTAAAGAATAGAGATTTTAAAGCGTAAAATTAACGCCCGGTCAAACATAGTAAATTTTACACATAAATAAGTACGCTTCACAGACCACCTTTTCTTCTCGTGACAGACACTTGGCACATGTCTGAAATATGGATTTGTCAATCGTTAAATACCTACCAATTTCCATTTGTTTCTTTTATAAGTCTTGTGTTTGTTACATCTTTTCCACCAGAGTAAAAAAAGCTTGACATATTTTTTTGTAATGTTTATTAAAGATTATAGTTAAATAACATTTATTTATGTTGTTATTATAGGGCAGGTGTCTGTGCGTTCAACCTGCAATAAAAGTAACCCATAAAAACTTATTACACATCAAATGTATGGAAATAGTTATTTATGTATTAAGAGCAAAAAGTAACTTTTAGCTTTGTAATACATACAACATTTTATCTACAAACGATATCAAGTAATACAAATAATACAATACATTTTACTACCTCATAATACGTACGTAGCCCACAACATGAAAATTTAAATCGAACTGACAAAGTTGACAATGTTTGGTTGAGTGGTGGTAGTTTTTGCCAGCAAGCAAAACATTTTTTTTTCTAGAAACGCTAACACTAGTGTTAAAAGTAGGCTACTTTAAAGCACTAGTGTTAAAAGTCAATTTTATCTAAATTTTACTGGAAAGTTTGTAGAAAAAAATGTATGGTGCTTGTGTCTAAAAGTGCTTTTAGGAAAGTCATGTGAATGCGTAACTTTCACATGCGTGCCTTAAAATTGCACTTTTGACTTACTTCATAGTCAAATAAAACAATGGCTAATTCGGTTGCCTATTCATTGGTAATGAGCAAAAAACTCCTCAAAAAAGTTAATATTTTGTTTGTCTATTGAAAGCGTAAAATAAATAATTATTGGACGTTTGTAGATAAAATATATTTTCTACATTATAGGAGTTTAAAATAATTACCTATACTTGATTAATATAAATGTGTGCTTAATCATATCACTTATAAGAAAAAAATAGAAAAAAGTCCACAAGAAAACAAATAGATAAATTATTACATACCTTTTTCTCATAAAACGAGCCTTGGCTTTGACAAGCCACTTCTTGATGGACGTTATTATTTCGTCATCGTCGGCGTCCTTCGTTCTTTTATTGTCCCTGACTGCTTCTAAAAAAGTGCTGTTACATTTACATTTTTAACACAGTTTTATAAATAATATACAGGGTTTCCCTAACACCCTGTATATTATTTATAAAACTATGGTTCCAAAATGAAACTCGTGATAAATCATCGATTTTAACACCCTGTATCTTAATAACGGCTGGTTTTAGGACACATGTGTAGTAAGCAAAATCTACTTATTTTTCGACAGTCTATCACCAGTTTCATTTTGGCATCATAATTCCCTAAGATCCTGTATAAAATATTTTAGGAAACTATACTTACTAAAGATACATTTTGTAATCTTAAGTTCATTGAATTTATTCTTTCCTTTGCCTCCTTCCCAGCTAAATTTTTGCCCATATTCATTAGTTATTACAGCCAACATCATTTTTACAACGACCTCATGAATATTTTTGCCTCCTAGACGACACAAGTATTTTGTCTAAAAAAAAAACAATACATTGTGTAAGCTCCAAATTCTGAAATTAAATTTGATTCAGAGCGAGATTAAATATATGGTATCCAACTAAGTTTTAATGCTACGACCCCACAGAAATCCTAAGTTGAATCAGTTTTTGTAAATAAAGTTAGAATTTTTGCAATCATTATTTTGCTCACTTCTTGTGTGATTATAGCTCAATATACACGTATAGTGTCGTATCAACGAAGTAGTAGGTACCTATCTAAAGATGTAGTATCAAGTAGTATCATATTCTGATGGATCACATTGTATGAAGTATTAAACTTAAGTTTATCATTTCTGAGAAAAGTTGTCCAATATTTAAAACTTTGAAATAAAAAAGTAGATGATATACAGTTAAGAGACCTTAGATAGCAAAATGCTCATTCCCATTATGGGTAGGTATTGATAAATTTAAGGATTTTGACAAAATCGACATATAAGTAGATTATTGTATACAAAAATCGAATCTCTAGCCGTAGGAAACAAAATCAACATAATTTTAAAAAATTATTTCAAAATAATATGGGAGATGTGTTAAAATATCATTAGGACAGGGAAAATCAAGATAAAAATTTGCACCATTTTGTTCTAAGTTCAACCATTTAGCATGAAATTTTGGAAAGCTAAACATTTTCATTCTTGTTGGCCATTTTTTTTTGAAGACAAAAAATTAAAGGTGTTAAACATGCAGTTAATTTATATTTTGTCTCCTTAGTCTTTCAATATTACATGTTTAAGTTATACTTCTTATGCATTTATTTAATATTTACTTACCAGTTCCATTTCATTTACTTTATTTATTAAAAATTTGTTCAAGGCCTCAAGTGACTCATCGTCTTTAATAGGCAGCAAACCATCAATTACCTCAGTCAGATCACAGACTTCTTCATTTCCATGTTTTTCAACTTCCATAGTTGTTTGTAAAATTTCCAATCTTTCTTCTACTCGGGTGAGTCTACTAGCAATCGAATTCAGTTTCAATAGGACTATATTTTTGAACTCTGAAAATTATAAGCAAATAACTATTAACATCATATTTATTATGAAGGTACTTGTCATTTTAATGAATAGAAATCAGATAGCGGGTGTGGGTCACATATTTCAGTGATCCATGTTTCTTCTAGTTTCATATATTTGTTTGCCAAATGTCTTCTAGTTTTGGTTCTGTCATGTGTATGCTGTATATTTTAACCCTGAGGAAGACTTCAATAAAGGTTGAAATGCTGGTAATTTAAAAAAAGTGAAGTAGTTTTTTTTTATTCCACCTGCTATCCAACTCCTTCCTAGTAGATATTTACCAATTAAGCAAAATAAACCATCACATTTATAGGTATAAGAAAAGCAACTACATAATTACTGTAGCTAAGCTCTAATAATTAATTAATAGCTGGTAATGCTGGTATGCAGTAATGCATGCATAAGAAAATAGAAGTTAAACATGCAAAAAGTTCATTAATGAAACAGAAAGAAAAAATTACCATCATATTCATAGGACATATTAGGAAAGAATAGAAAGTTATTTTTGCCCTTTATCATATGATGAATGATGACAAAACAAGCCCCACATTTCAATGGGCATGTCTTTTATGAATGAGAGGGTAAAATGGAGGAGAGAAAATTGTTGAAAAAACAAACCTGAATCTGAGGATGATGTAACACGTGGAATTATTACTTGTCTGGGTGTAATATTAATAGGGTGATTGGGTTCTGATATGACCTGAAAGTTAATTTCATACAAGACCCTAGATCTACACTGATTCTCTTAAATTTTTATATTGTGATGTAATAAGCCTTTTGCCACAACCATACTTTCTTATTACTCACCATCATTTTTGGTTTGTCTCTTCCACCCCACAACTCCCATCACCCTACCCAAAGTACAAAGTAATGTTGGTTACAGCCGAGGTTGCGGCAAAAGGCTATTAACCTGATACCATAATGACAAAAATTTATACAAAATAACAATATGATTTTACCAACCTGTTTAGATAGTTTAACTTTCTCCTGTGTTTTCTGCGACTCAATCTAAAAATTAAATATGATTTGTTTTATAAAGTATAGGTTGGTACCTACTTAATAAATATTTTACTACCTCTGAGACTGGGTCCTCTTCATTTCGAAGCAAGTCAGCTTTATTTACTGGAAACTGTCTCACTCACAATAATTTGTTCAAAACAGTATGGGCAACATTATTGTCTAGGGCCCAATCTCTTAAATCTGCCTTAGCTGAGGCATGAGCTGATGAAGCAACTTTAGATGGCCTTTCATTTGAACTATTTTGATTTTCATAACTTTGCGACATCATAATACTGTCTGAACTATTACCAGGCCTATATAACAAATCAGTCTTATCTGAGGTAACATCAGACTGCTGTACACTAAAATGATCATCAACCTCATCATCAACATGACAAGGACTACATGCTCTGCTACATGGCCTAGATGCATTATCGATGGTCTCTGATTGTAACTGAGACAAAGAGAATTGAGAAGAATGAAGCTGGATGAATTCGGAACAAGAAGTATGAGGTAGCAAGGAGACATAATCAAGAAATTGCATTTCTGCCTGCTCTGCTGATAATCCCATCACATCTTCTATAGTTTTCTGTTTTATATGTCTGCGAAAAGATCTTTCACTTTTTCCACTACCCCTCTGAGACATTTTTGTAAAGAATTTGAAACCTGTAAATAGTGAAATGGGTCTTGTGCTTTTTAAGATTTGGATAAGATAAGAAACTGCCAACACATTACTACAATACTATTAAAATAATACTTACCAATATGGCCAGAATTTACACTGAGTTAATACAAAACTATACACAGCTATACTTCACTGGTGTAGAAGAAACCAGGACCAACAAGCAAATAAAACGACTCCCAAACTCCCAAAAAAACCGGGAAACAACAGGACGCCGACACGATTCCACGCCACGACGCCACACGAAGATTCATAACCTCAACTCGAGTTTCAGTTATGTCAAAGTTGAAACGTCAAGTGCCAAATTTGGTTAACATTTTACCGAGTTGCGATGCCTATTCCTGTTTTATAATTTTTTTTTTTTAGAAAAGAAAGGAGTTTTATTAACTTCAAGCAATCTTATTGCAAATTTTGGCTTGACACATACGAACGACCGAATGTGCAACTTGTAACATATCTGGTATATTCTGGAATATGCTCATGTCCACATACCCATACTGTAAAATGTTGGCATATGACAAGTATATGACAGGTACATTCCAAAAATCAAATGCTTTTGAGAATATACCTCGTATATACCCCGTATATGAATATGCTTTTGTTGCTATGTGGGCATACTAGCTCCAGATATAAATTTTTTAAGAATATTATTATGAAACCTTTTGATCGACTAAGCGACTTAAAATGTTTTTCAAAACTCAACAATTTACCACACTGTATAATTGAAACGCCTAGAGATGGACACTCAAAGTTATATAGGGGATGTTCATTTGAAAACGTCATCTAGTAGGCTGTTAAATGTCAACACAAAGAGATGAAAAAACAAAAGTACGTTTACTTTGATTATGTCATCCTTTTCTGTTAAAAATTCATAGCCTTCTAGATGACATTTTCTAATGAACACCGTTACTTCTGTAATCTGCTTCTTCAGCTCTATTAGAATACAGCTAAACGAATGTGAGAATCAAGATGGCGTCATGTCTGTCAAACCAACAATTATATATACTTCTATAATCTGCTTCTTCAGCCCTATCAGAATACGGCTAACATAGGTGAGTTTCCTTATGAAAAAATCAAGATGGCGTCGTATCTGTCAAACCGGACCACCAATAAACTCGCTAGCTCTGACCCGAGATCA
The DNA here is from genome assembly GCA_951812265.1 of Taphrorychus bicolor. Taxonomy (NCBI): domain Eukaryota; kingdom Metazoa; phylum Arthropoda; class Insecta; order Coleoptera; family Curculionidae; genus Taphrorychus; species Taphrorychus bicolor. The sequence goes on from OX638297.1 coordinate 66,467,351, forward strand.
AGAATTGAAACAGAAAAACTGCTCATCGTGTGAGCGACTTAATAGTATATCAAGATACATGTACCATAAGACTTGAGATTGGCTAACAAAAACAAGTTTACAAAACGAGGAGCGAAGCGACGAGTTTTGCAATGAATAAGTATGACAATGGCTTTATGGAACGTGTATATTATACTATTTTTTCTATTTTAACGGTCGATAAAAAGGAATAAAAACTAAAAATAATCCATTATTTATGGTTTAGTAATTTTTGTTCTTTAAAAAAAAGTTGGCAACGTGACATGACCTTGAATATTATTTGACTTTTCACAATACTGCCTCTACTTAATGTCAAATTTCACCAATACCACCGCATTAGAGCAAAAATAACTATAGTTATGTGTTCATGAGGCTGTAAAGGTATTGCTTTCAATGTTTCAATATCGAGCTAAACGAACAGAATTAGAAAGTAGTATATTAAAATACAAGTTTCATAACACAGCGCATTGGTGCACGAATCCGTTTGCAAAACGAGGAACGAAACGACGAGTTTTGCAATGGATGAGTGCGACAATGGCCTTATGGAACGTGTATCTTATACTATTTTATGTAATAAGAAAGATTAAAAAGAATAATAACTACAAATAAGTTATTATTTCAAACGTCTAATAATATTTGTTCTTTAAAATTAAGTTTGCCGCGTGACATTGACGTTAATTTTGACTGAATATTGTAACGAAGTTTTTCCCTAACTCACAGGTAATGACGTCACAATTAACATTTTCTTTATATTTCATCACCCAACTCATTACAACACCTTTTATTTAAATAAAAAAACGGGAATTCCCCATATAAAAGCAAAGGCAATGGCCAAAACGGCCGTAGGTCCGCGAGTGCGCCCATAGATGGCGCCACCTGTTTGTCGCGCTTAACAAGCCGACAGAATTTATAAAGACTAGTAAAATAATTCGAAAATCTCGAGGTCAGTTGGTGATGGTGAATGAAGGTACCTCGGATCACAATCCAATAAAACTGACCCTTGAAGCGAATGCCGAAATCAAAACGACTCGCTCTAGGCACACTAATTGGAAACGGTTTCAAGAGCATTTTAACGCACTTGCGACCGTCCCAATTATTGCTGATGTGGCCCAACTGGAGGGTGCCGTGCGAACGTTCGAGGACTTCGAGGAGGACGTGCTGCAGGCTCTAAGGTTATCCACAATTGAACGCGAGGTGCAAAAACCACGCGGTCAATATGGAGAAACTCCCGAACATATACGGGTGCTCGTTCAGGAACAGAGACGGCTGCGTAGATTGTACCGCAACGGCCCCTCAGAAGACAATCGCAGGTTGCTTAACGAAAGCAGCCAGCGATGGAAAACAGCCTTGCGGGAACACCGCGGCCGATGCTGGGAAGATAAGCTGAGCGAGCTGGAGCCGGGCTCGTCTGGCCTCTGGCGGTTGCAGAAAAGCCTCAGGCGAGAGACAAACGCCATACCACCGCTACACAGCGTAAACGGTGTGGCGTACAGCGACGAGGACAAGGCAGAAGCATTTGGCCAAACACTCGAAAGAGAGTGTAGGCTAAATTAACACCCTGACGATGATGATCGTCACATCCTAGCGGTTGAGAGGACCGTTAGGCACCTGAGAGGCGAGGACCCCAAGGGTCAGCGGGACCCGATGGACCCGGTTAGCCCCGGCGAAATCAGGAATGTCTTGAGGACCCTTGTGGAACGAAAGGCTCCGGGGCAGGACGGCATCTCCAACAAGGTGCTGAAAAACCTGCCTAGGAAGGGTGCAGCCTGTCTTTGCGCCGTGGCAAACGCGACGCTGAGGCTTCGGCACTTTCCATCGAGGTGGAAACAGGGAGTGGTGATAATGCTGAACAATCGGGGCAAGAATAAGGCGTATCCGCAGAACTACCGGCCCATCACATTGCTGTGTGGGGCTGGTAAGGTCGTGGAACGTATTATCCTGAGGAGACTCCAAGACGAGTGTACACGCCTAAACGTCGTGCCTGTCGAACAATACGGTTTTCGGGGACTGCATTCGGCAGAATTGCAGGTCCTGAGGACCGTAGAGAGCATCGCTGAAGGCAGGAACTCCAGACTAACCTCTGGGTTGGTCCTGCTGGATGTGGAGCGAGCGTTTGATAGGGTCTGGCGAGAGGGCCTGATCTACAAGCTGAGTGACTTAGGTTTGTCGGCAAACATTTGCCAACTTATCGACAGTTACCTCACAGATCGGACAGTCGTTGTAAGGGTCGGAACCTCCCTGTCGGCGCCCAGAGCGCTAGAGGCAGGTGTCCCCCAAGGGTCGGTATTGTCCCCGCACCTGTACACGCTGTACACGAGCGATATTCCTAGAACACCAAGGACTACGCTCGCGCTCTACGCCGACGACACGGCTCTTTTATCTAAACACCGGAGAAAAGATGTCGTGCGGCGGAATCTGCAACATGCGTTAGACGACCTCCAGGGGTGGCTGGTACGTTGGAGGATTAAAATCAATCCTACCAAATGCCAGGCAATCCTGATAGGTAGACGTCGCGATGCCATCCCTGATCAACTTGTGATCGATGGAATCGAAGTGCCGTGGCAAGGCTCAGCCGTTTATCTGGGGGTAACCTTGGATAAAGGGCTGACCTGGGGCCCCCATGTCAAGGTCGCCGCTGCTAAGGCTAGGGGGGTTATGGCCTCACTATACCCCCTGCTCAACCGAAGAAGCCATCTGCCCGTGAGAGGAAAACTCCTGCTGCTGAAAGCCATCATGCGACCGATCCTAACATATGGATCGGCCTCATGGGGGAGCGCGGCGGAGGCCCACCTCTCAAGGATAGAAGCTGTTGAAAACATTCACCTTCGTATGGCGGTGAATGCTCCATTGTACATTGGTAACGAAGAAATTCGTGCTAATCTGCAATGGGAAACAGTGCGCGACTTCATGAGAGTCAAAGCCGAGAAGACATTCCGGCGAGCTGAAGCACATCCAGACGACCTGCTGCGGGCTTTGGTCCAGTACGAGCCGGATCCCGCATCAGGGCAACCCTGGAAGCGGCCACGGCACCAACTGTAATCTCAAACTGCAGAGTAGAGCGACAGCAGAGACGCAAAAACCGCCCGAGAAGAAGGGCCACATCACCCGCAAGATATGTCAAGCCAAACCAGCCAAGCTGGGGAGGCTATGAGATATGAAAACAGGAAAGAGCGCAAACCAGAGAAGTCTGCCGGCAGCAGATCGGGGATTTATAGGCAATCGGCCCGGAATCCCCAAGCGTAAAAAACATGGGGTTTTTTTAGTGGGTAAGAATCCCACACTACCGGACAACGTCGTGCGGTAGTTGTCCGGTGTCCTTAGAAGATTTTTTAATGCCCCGAGGTCGCTCCCCCGAAAAAAAAAAAAAAAAAAAAAAAAATCTCGAGGTCGTGGTCGTGGACGGTCGATCAAATGGGAGGACTCAATGAGTTAGTACCGGATATCTGACCTAGGGGGCCGACGTTGCTGCTTCACGTTTCGGCTCCTGACGTCATGCTAGGCCGCTAGGGTCTTACGACACAAGAGGGGTGGATTTGTGATTTCCCGGTGTAGTTGGAGTTGTCGCGCTCCACCGTAGTACTTGTGACGTTCAAATGACGCAGGTGCCATGCTGATTCTAGCCGCGTTCATTTTGTTCCTCACAGGGTGCGTTCATATGTAACCCGGGAAAATCGCTAACACACCGCTCACCGTACCGCTTCTTTCGAATCCGATTTGGGACCTATTACCGATTCCGTCACCGACCTGTTTTACATCCTGGGCTTCCCGTAGCACCGAACTTCAAAGCCAGGCTGGATGTGACTAAACCGAAACCGACTATATCCGATTCCGAATTATAAAGTACGCTTCCTCCGAAACCCCAGTTTCCAGTGGTCCCAAAGCTCCGTTACCGTTTCATATTGTTGTTACTGCTTGTACGCAATATTGAAGTTTCCGACCCCGACCGATCCAGTACAGAGTGTACTGGTTTATTACCGAAACCTCCCGTTTTCCCTGGTTCATCAGAATTTCGTCTACTAAGTAACTAACTGTTGCTTCCCCCCTCACGCTGTTATTAATTTCATAGTTTTAGGATGTGTTCGTATGTAGTTATAGAGATTCACTAATAGTTCGTAGTATTAGTAGGTGTTTGAAGGTTGTTTTACCGTAGTTTAATAGACACCCTATTATTGTTCCTTACTCTTGGTGTTTTAATCTAAAAATCCCTGGAATATTTCTCCCCTGTTTAAAAGCTACCTTGTAGGCAATAGCGGTCCCTTTGTCGCTTTATAAATATCAAAGGGTGGCGCCCGAGACTCAACGAATTAATTAAGTATCAGCGGACCTGAGAAAGGGCGTCGCAATATTATTTGACATTTCCATAAACCGCTGCTACTTATACCTAAACAGAGCTAAAATAACTATAACGATGCTTTAATAAGGCTGTAAACGCATCTCTGTCAGTGTTTTAATAACGAGTTAAACGAACCGAATTATATAAAATGATTTTCGAAATTCAACAAGTTTATCACCCTGTATACCGAAGCGCCTAAAGATAGACATTCGAAGTTATATATTTTTGTAATCTGTTCTTTTAGCTCTATTAACATGTGGGTTTTTATTAAAACAAATCAAAACGGCGTCGTTTCTCTCAAACCGGGCCGCCAATAAAGCACCTAGTCTTTGATGCCATATGAGCGCTCTATGCTATTCTTTTATCAGTGACATCAAGTAGGCGTTATGTAATATTAAGGAAACTGTTAATCGAGTGGCGACTTTAAATGATGTCTCTGTACAAATTATTCCTACTTAGTCTATAAAGTCTTATCCTGTAAATGCTAATGGTGTTAATGTATTTTTTTTCTCATCCCACGTGTGCTAACAATAAAACAAGATCAAAATTGGTTATTTATCAATAATTATATTATCTTAATAAGATGGAAAATAAAACAAAAAAAATTAAATCACTCCGATACTCCGCCCATCGCACACACCACAAGAAAACAACCAGATATCAGAGTTTTAAACATAATTTAATAGAATTACTGAAGAGGGCAAATATAAATATACTAAAAATTTAAATATTATTTTACAGAGCTCTTTCGACAGCGTTCAAGGGCCAAACTAAAGAAAAACTGACGAGGGGTCAGGCGATAACCTCAGCGCGTCTGGTTCCCGGGGACATCCACTTTTGGCATCCGACTGTACACGAATTACAATTTAGGATCACACCCCTAACTTTAGCCTCCAAGCGCTTTTTAAAGCCTCTGTTATGAGGTCGATACCGTTGGAAATTACAACTACACAAGATGAAGTCAAAAAATAAAATTATCGCTTCTAAAAGTATCGGCAAGGCTCTAGCGAGTGGAATCCAAGCAGAGGCGGTCACTTTGAAGAAACGTTTATTGGATGCGGTGGTCAATAATTCATTGAAAAAAAAAATTATTTCTATTTCATAATATTCCTAGTAGAACCACAAAACCTACAAATATTAATTTAACTAACAATATTTCATTTAATAGTAAGTAAATTGTATTGAGCCCCTGCGCCTGGGATGGTGTAGGGCCGATCCGGGACCCTGGTCGGACGCACTCGACTACCGAACAAGTTTCAAAGCGAGAACGCGACTAGCGAATTACGTTTCCGAAACATGTTGATCGCCATGGGCCAAAAACAAAAAATCCACTCCATACAACCACAATTGCATTAAAACTAAAAGAACCAAATAAAGAAACTGTTTTGGGTTGTTTTGAGGCGTAAGCCCGGGAGCGCGAAGCATAAAAATGTACAAATTATAAAACGTTGGCTGAGGCTGAGAGGCTCGGCCGTTCCCCTTTTCTTGTTGATGATGTTGTTGTTGATAACTGTGTTTGCTGTTGTTGAATAAGTTTTGCATTTTGTTTATCATCTAATTAGGTGTAGTGGTGATTTGGGGGCCGGGCCATCACATAGCGTACTTGCGAGTCCACTCGCGCGCCAATTCATTGTATTTTTCGCGGTCTGTCTTGTATATCCTAGCGATTTCTGGAACTAGAGGGTCGTCGGGGTTTGGATCACACAGAAGTGAGCAGATTGACAACAGTACTGAAACGAGAAAACATATACAGGGTGCCAGTATACAAAAGTACCTTTTTAAACTAAAATATTCCAAAGTTTCGTAAGACATCAAAAAAATATTATTAAAAATATCAGATGACCCCCCCCATATATGACGCATATGGTAGCAACTGAAAGATCATTTTACATCGCTTATGTAAGAATTAACAGATAACCTAAGTTTGGTTTATCTAGATACAAAACAATCTAAGAAATTATAAAAAAATGTCAAAGGGCCTTAGGACTTAGGAGACCTTTTTGGAAAAGACGATTTACCTACAATCGGCATGAAAACATCTCTGGAATACCATGTCTTCGTTAGTCGCTGTAGTTTCCGGACACCCTGTGTGTATAGGGTGTTCCAATAAGCGAAATAAGCGGCTGCTTCCACAGTTTCAAAAGAAAAAATATGATAGTAAATGTGGCTAAGAGAAATTGCTGGAAATTTGTTTGGCAAATTTAATATAACTCCGAAATTTGCCTATGAAATGTCAAAAGAAAAGGATGGAGAAACAAAAGTCCATTTATTTTGATTATGTCATCCTTTTCTGTCAAAACTTCATACCCTGCTAGATGAAGTTTTATAATGACCACCCCGTATATCAGAAATACTATAAACATAATTTTCCATTCCCTACAAACTTCTCTATCTTTTCAAATAACATGGGGGAGGTGAGCTAAACTAAGCTGGAATAAAAATCGAATATCTGGATCTAAGAACCTGGAATAGTAGACAAATCATCTTTGCGTCATTTTAAAGAGCATGTTTTTCACTACTACGTGCGGCTGAAAAAAGACCTATTTCGTTTTGAAGTTTGACAGTAGAGGTATTTTTTTTCAAAACTCTCGCTTTATTTCGAGAAAAAAATAAATACAATAAATAGTATAGCCCTGGATACACTGTTCTGTAAAAAAACGATGTTCTATAATGTTCTATAAGTGTGAAAACTGCAGGAGCTATGTCTTATATGACCCGAAATATTAATAAAAAACTGCAAAAAATACCTCTAACGGTTGCAAATATTATTTTACTGATTAAATAAGTAGGTAAGTTAAGTCTTAAATAGAGTAGTGAGATCATCTGCGACGGTAATTAGTTTGTGTAATTTTGACGACTCGCTTCTGAGCGCTCATTTGAAAAACTTAGCTTTTATGGTTCTAACCCTACAGCTTAATTGTTTTTTTTCGGAAAATTTTTTTTTGGTTTTGTTAACAAACCTGGCCAAGTAACACCTCATTTTCAGATGCTCTGACCTCAGCTACTCAATTACACTATTAGATTTTAAATATCTCTTACCTTTTCCGAGATAATTCACTAATATTTGTAATCAAAAACTGATACTTATTGGGCTCTACAGGCCAAACAATAACAAAAAAATGTGCATAGTTCTCAATTTTTCAGTAAGTTTGAGAAACAAAGTTGAGTTCTTTCTGTATGATTTTGGCGGGGTGGATGTAACCAATCGGGTTTTTGAGAAATTTTGGGAAAACGAAAATGGTGTATTTTTAAAAAACGGTTATAAGAACTTAATTCTAACAGATAATCAAAATTTGTGAAAACATTTCTGAAGCAACTTTTTGAGCGGCATACACCTGTACAGGTAAAATTTCGATACAACGTTTCGGTTTTCTGGAACCATCATCAACTTGTTTTTCTTATGACGGCCATATTCGATTTTCACACCTGTTTACAGGGGACAAGAAATGCGTTTCAATAATGTATAACAACCCTAGTAAAATTTAGTGAACGAAATTTTTAGCTTTTTCGCAGGAAACTTGTTTAAAATATGCAAAAAAGCAATATTTACTAATTGGAAATTGAAAACTTATCTGCTTTCAATATTTCCAAAAATATTGCAGCGTTAAAGAGGGAAACAAACAGAAACAACTACTCCGAGGGCTAATACCCCTACCGGCATTGAATTACACTGTTTGTTTCAAAGATCATTTTATAAAAAAAAAAACAAAAAAAAAATTAATAAGCCCTCGGAGTAGTTGTTTCTGTTTGTTTCCCTCTTTAACGCTGCAATGTTTTTGGAAATATTGAAAGCAGATAAGTTTTCAATTTCCAATTAGTAAATATTGCTTTTTTGCATATTTTAAACTAGAGTTTCCTGCAAAAAGCTAAAAATTTCGTTCACTAACATATTTCGCAGAAAATAACTTTCTTTTAACTTTCATAACCTAGTAAAATTTACAGCATTTTAAAAAATCAAGAAAAATATAGTTTTTACTAGTAAGCCATGGATTGGACAGGACAGTAATATGTGGTTATTATCGTGAATGCTTAAAAACAATATGACAATGACTGTAGAGATCACAGAGCAATATTTGTTGAATGCAGAGTTCTTAAAAATTAAATTGAAACAACTGGAAATTACTTAAAGTAAGGGAAATTTTGACATGCTAATGGAATTTCATTTCCGAGCCAACAGAAATACTCAAAGTTCAAAAACTGACTACGAAGGAAAATATCCAGAACGAGGAACGACTTCGGCATCGTTTAAAACAATTCAAGTCTTGAAGTCTATAAATTTATTAAATTAAAAAAGATTTTCTTTCTTCAAGGCCAAGTACCTAAATGCGGAATACACGATAACAGAATATTACTCTCAATTGAAAAATAATTTTTTTTTTGAGTTAGCCGTGTATACCAAACACAATATGAGGTAACTTGTGTGAATACGTCAATGTTAGTCCTGCTTCCAAATTACTTTGACGGTATCTAAAGACTTCAAATAGGTCGCGATAACATTTAAAACACTCTGAGGAGATGGATTTTGGTAGCCTTCTTCGAATTCCTTTTCAATGATTTTAAAATTCTTTGCAAATCATAATTTTCGAATCGTAATTTATCGTTCGGTGGCTCTAACGGAAATTTTATGTGCGACTGCAAAATTCTGTTTTTCAATTGAGCCATTATCGTGAATTCCTCATTTAGGTGCTTGGTCTTGAAGTAAGATTTTTTTTTTAATTTAATAATTTTATAGACTTCAAGACTTGAATTGTTTTAAACTATGCTGAGGTCGTTCCTCGTTCCGCATATTTTCCTTTCTTTTCTTTTCTTATCTTCCTTTTAAAAATTTGAGCATTTCTGTTTTCTTGGAAATGAAATTCCCGCATGTCAAAATTTCCCTCACTTTAAGAAATTTCCATCTGTTTCAATTTAATTTTTAAGAACTCTGCATTCAACAAATATTGCTCTGTGACCTCTACAGCCATTGTGATAATGCTTTTAAGTATTCGCGATATAACCACATATTACTGTCAAGTCCAATCCATGGCCTACTAGTAAAAACTATATTTTTCTTGATTTTTTAAAATACTATAAAATCTTACTAGAGTATACATTATCGAAACGCATTTCTTGTCCCATGTAAACAAGTGTAAAAATCCAATATGGCCATCATAAGAAAAACAGAAGCTGATGATGGTTCCAGAAAACTAAAACGTATCAAAATTTTACCTTTACAGGTGTTTCCCCCTTAAAAAGTTCCTTCAGAAATGTTTTCACAAATTTAGATTATCTTTTAAAGTAAAGGATTTATAACAGGTTTTTAAAAATGCACCATTGTGATTTTCTCAAAATTTCTCAAAAACCCGATTGGTTACAGCCACCCCGTTTTCGTCATTACATTACTAACATAATTGTCTAGAACTTTCCCCGTTTAACCGACTTCGTAGCTCCTATAGTTTCCTAGATACCAATACATGGAAGACCGATTTGGGACACACAGTATATTGTTACGCCCGACCGTCGGTCCACAGAGATTCGAGTCGAAGCGGTAACGCCGAGCGCCGACCGCGACCCCAGGAACCCATCTAGACTAAACTAGAACCGGGAACAGTCGCCTTCATTCTGGAAAGTACGAGAGTGTGTTCAGGCCGGGTATATAAACCAGCGAGCCGCGCGTGATAGCATGGCCTAGATAGTGCAGTGTAGTAAAGAAGCGGACAAGCCAACAGTGCGAAATGTTAGTAGAGAGTAATTGGGTTTTGATCGTGTTGTAATAGTTAAAAGTAAATAAAAGTGTGTAGTTAATTGACGACAAATTATTGGAACTCGAATCTCGTAACAACTGGTGTCAGAAATGGGATAATTTTCGTCAAATTTGTGACTATCCGAACAAAGGAGTCGTCGCGCGCGTGGAATTTTGCATAGTGGAAGACAGTGTAAGAACTTTGGTGTTTTTTACATGCCACATACTCGATCTACGACAAAAATCATGGATGAACAACTGGTAGCACTTATGGAAATGCTGAAGAACAAAGATACACGAAGGAATTTTCTGGAAGAACACGAAAAACAAAGGCAACTTGAAAAAAAAAACAAGAAAAACAAAGGCAGCTCGACAAAGAGGAACAAAGAAATTTTCTGGGAGAACAAGAAAAACAAAGGCAACTTGAGATAAAGGAACAAACAAAAAAATCAAGCCGCTCTGTTGCAAGCATTAACGAATAGTCGTCGCGAGTTGCAAGAACTTGTCTCAACCAACATTACTGAAGCCAAACAAGCCGTAGATCAAGTCAAACAAGACGTGGTTCAAGTCAAACATGAAGTAGAGATGAAAATGACGGAGTTAGAAGAATGGTGGAGGATCTGGGAATCTACTACTGGGAATCAACTTTCCTAAACCTATTACATTTTCCCAAATTTAACTTATGGTTCCGATTACATTTTTTTTAAGTACCACAACCAAGTGCCGCTTTTTAAGCATGTCGATAAATAGCCCATCTCTAGTTGTAATCACACACTGTTAAAAACGTTAATTTCTTTCAGATATCAATTCAGTTTTTTTTGCTTCCTGGTAACTTTGTTCAAATTTCTTTTTACTTCAATTGACAAAAACATGTATTGATGTAGGCTTTGCCTTCAGTAGAATTTTGGAAAATTTTAAAGGGGCTGAGGCTATGAGCCATTTTATCGAATTTTTTTATTATTTTTTCGAATATTTATACTTGGACATACAGGGATTTAAAGAAGTCTGAAAAGTTCATGATTTTGAGAAAATTAATTCAGCTAAGAATGGGATTTATATCGAATTTTGGAAATCGAAATTCACGGCGTTCTTTTCAATTAAAGGATTACAAAATTAGAAAAACGTAACACAATTTTTGAAATATTAAACTACTAGAGCAGGTTTTATCAACTTTTTGGAGCATTTCGAATGAAGCAAAAGGCTTTCTCAATAAAAAAAATCATCTATCAACTTTTTATCGATTTTTTAAATCAATACAAAAAAGTAAAATGTTTAGAGTTTGCAAAATGCATCAATTCTTTGAATCTCTTTTTTTTCTGTTCATAAGATTCAGTACCCCTTCAAGATTGCCTCTGCAACGTCTGAAGATGCATTATTACCTAGTTTTCCTAAAAATGACATGCCACTTTGGTTTTAGCTGTAAAAACTGCTTTTTACTCAATTTTCTTGTTAGTTAACTTCCATTTTATTCTAATCAGTATTTGCCCATTTTCGCATTTAAGAAAATCGATACGTAAATTATAACTTCACCCTTGAATAACTGAGCTTAGAACAGCTGAGAATGAGGTGTCACTTGACCTATTTAACTTGACAAAGGAGAAAAGTTTTTTTTATTAAATTTTAGGTATGATTAAAAAATAAAATGCTAAATATTTCGGGTTATAGAGGAGATAAAGTCCGGCAGTTTTCACACTACTATAGAATATCAAATTTTCTACAGAATAGTCTATTTAGACCTATACTAGTATTTAATTTTTTTGAGACACCTCGAAAGAAGATAATTAAAAAAAAAAGTCTTATATTATGGTGATTGAAAACGAACTGGTTTTTTTGCAGCAACACATAGTTGTGTAAAACATGCGTTTTTAAATGACACAAAGATGAAATCTCTACTATTCTCGGTTTTTGCGATATTCGATTTTCATTCGAGAAAAGTGTAGCCCACTTCGACCACGTTATTTGAAAAGATGGAGAAAAAAGTTAAAGAGCAAAGTTGCTCCTAGGGAATGGGGGATTATATTTTTGGTGTTTTTTTTATGTAGTTTTCATAGGCAAATTTCAAAGTTATATGAAATTTGTTCTAATAGTGGTGATAAAACGCCCCCTGGTTGAGAGATGAAACAAATTCTCATGTCGACATTTACTATCAATTTTTTTCTTTCGAAGTTTTACAATGAATAGTTTGGTATAAACAGATGCTTACCACGTCTATTGAGACGTCCTCTACTTTCAAACATGTTCCATTTAATATTCATCCACAACAAGCATCAATAATTGAAGAAATTAGTGAATGGAAGCACTTTACAGCTGCTTAATTCAAATTAATTTTTTATGGTTTTATTGGCCAAGAGCCGAGATTTAATCAAGTGACACTTTTACTGATTTGTAACTAAGTAGCCAAATGACTAATTAATTAACTTTTTTGTGTCATTGACTTGAAAAGATTTTTAACTTAAAAATAACAGTATCCTCACCTCAGAGAGGTGATGTAACGCTAAGCTCATTTCCGAATGTGTAAAAATAACACCTGGTATACCAAAAATAACTAATAATGGCCCATAAAATAGAAAGTTATGCGAGAAAACAGCAATTTGTCATCAAAGTACTAAGAATACAATTTTGTCCTTACCTTTTGAAATAGTTAAGGCTGGAGACCATTGAGACCTTAAAATATCAAGGCAAATACTACCGTTACTATTTATATTTGGGTGGTAGATTCTTGTCGTAAAAGCCACTTTAGGAGGCTTGAACGGGTAGTCTGTGGGAAAGTGAATTGTTAAGAAAAATACGCCACCTTGGTATGGACTATCCGGCTGAAAAAAAAAGATTAGTCTTTTAATAATACGTCCCTGCATTATAGTTGTAATCTTTAATGGTGGTGTGCTTTAGTAACAGACATGAGTTGTTGAATGAAAAAAATTAAGTTATAAAAGTTCTGTCTACTAATTTCTTACGCCCTTATTTTCTCTCAGCTCATTAGCCGCTGTGATGACTTTTATTATTGGATATCTAGTATGAAGAGTAAAATAAAAAATGACACTTATCCCCAATATTAATTTAGTGACTATATAACAACATTAATACGTTGTAAGGTCACGAGGTGACAAAAGCAAATTAAGTCCTCAAAATAACAAAAAAAAAACTGGACTCTGAAAATTAAATGTATAAATTAAGCCTATTTCAATGACTTTTAGAAAATATTGACGACTGTCCAGTTATGAAATTAATTACCATGAGAACCACAACCCTGTCTGCATATTAGTAGCAACTGAAATACTAAAATTAAAAATTTACAATATTTAGACATTTGATACTTACTGGTCCCATAATTGTGGCTTGCCAATGAAATACTGAAAACAAAAATTGGCATTATTAGAAACTTAAAAACTGGGTGTAACTGTTTGAGTTCTGGTAAACTGTAGATGCACTTAACCACACACTTATTATCTGTAGTTAAGTGAGACGGTGAATAAAGTGCCTGGTCAAGAACAACTATTTGAATTGTCACTTGACATGCATCTATGAGTTTCTCCACAAAGTGCATATTGAGTAACTATTCTTCACAGAAACTGTACCCAAAGCAACCAAAAAAAAATATGTCAAGAAATATAAGAAAAACTTGGTTCAATGTTCTTTCAAAAACTATGATAGGGTAAATAGGCAAAAACCAATAAGTTGAGTCACAGCTGTCTGACTCCTCATAAACTCAACCAGTTCAATGACCTTAATTGCCTAGAAGAACATTGACTTTTGTGTTCACCTTTTTTTTAAATTTGCCTTAAACTTTCTAGAAACTTGCTGTTATTTTATAATATCATCTGACTCATAATTCCTTTGTTAAGCAACCTCACTCTGAACACTTGAATAATGAATTACTATCAACACTTACAGTCATCTCCAACAGGTCCTGCTGAACATTGTGCTGGAGGATCCCTTCCAAGGTCTTGTAGTTCCTAAAAAACACCACATTGAAACACCTTGAAGTGAAACCTTCCAAGATAATAATAGACACTTGAAAGTCACAGACTGAATATGGTGAGGTTAGAAACATGTGCATTGTGCATGAGCCATAATTCTGGAAATTTTTGTATGCAAGTTGCCCTGAATTTAATATAAGTGTAGGTATCCCTTTTTTTTAAACTTTGTTATCTCTGATGTGGCTATTTTTGACTGGATACTCCAATTTTTTTTTAGAGTAGTTTAATATGTTAGCAAAAGGCTTTTATGGACTCATTTATTAAATTAAACTCTGTTATTGGGGTGAAAAGGTCAATTATGGATAGATGTATTTTTCCAAAAAAACGTGCTAGAAAATTCCAATTTTACAGCTAGTTTCCCACGTCGAAATCCTTCAGCTATCCTTTTCACATACCCGTCCAGGGCGTTTTTTCGACACAGGATTTACATGCCGGGAATGGAAGTATTTCGTGTGGAACGTCTAGAAAGCTTGAAGCCTACCTTATTAATTCGTTTTAAAGCCATTTGGTTTCCTGTGTGTGAAATGAATCCTGGTTATCCACCAGACAATGAAACGGTCAGCCAAGGACCTCTCCGTCGACTGCAAAGATGGCCTCCTTCAAAACACGACGTAAATCAAATAAAACCTTTGAAATAACTTTGTTGCGATATTCACTCTGGGGGTTGCACCGTCGGTTCGATGTGCCTACGGAAAAACGAAAAATACACAATTCAACGCCTAAAAAGGCCGCTTGTACAGAAAAATACCCAGGGATTGAGAAATGAAATGACTACTTCCGTGGCGAAATTATCGCATTTTTTTCACTTCTTCGAAAACCGAAAATTGAAAATCCCCATCACGATCGATAGAAAATAAAACTGTAGCGCCGCGCCTGTGTTATCGGTAAATTTCGTCGTTGATTGATAGATGGCGCGGGATAATTTTTTTTAATAATTGAGAGCACTCGGAGTGATAAAATAAAAAGTGTAAAAATTACAGGATCAAAGTGGTCAAAAGAAAACATGACCCTTTGGACCAATTTTCTCCAGGAATGGCTATTTGAGAGCTTATTTTAACTGAGATTTTTTTGACACTTTTATGTCATAGTCCAAAACAATACAATACTACTATAGGTATTAAATATGTCTTTTCGGCGATCGTCCGGCAATACACCTCATCTGAAATCTGTAATTTATATAATTACAGGTGCAAGCAAGGTATTGCGTTTATAGCGTTTTTGAAGTTGAAAGCCAGAGCGCTCTAAGGGTATTTTTATCTTTCGTTTTCCCAATAAGAATGAAAAGATAGGAATAGTCTCAGAGCGCTTTAGAGAGGCCACCCGAAAACGCTATATATCATCCATGCATATGTAAATTTTTAGGTAAAAAAGGTAAACTTTGAATAACCCTCTGCTCTGCTATCAACCTACAAACTAAATCGGAACGGTAATATGTCGGTCAAAATGAATATTGTATATTTTAGTTAAACGGTTAATTCGCAACAAAAATTTTAATTTGAGCTGATCTAAACAATGGAGGATTTCCATTTCCAAACCTATATTCTATTTCGATAAACCATCCAAAGGCTCGCCACCATATTAAATGGAATTAGGCATGTATTATGTTATAGAAATGTTTTTTATTGCAAAGCTTAAATCTTCCTTATCGCTTCTAGGCATATCATCACAGGTGGCATCTATGATTCTTGTTAGTATCCTGAATGTTGGCTCTTGCATGATGTTTCTGCTCGCCCACATCTTCCAACTCGTAAGCCCGCTACTGCTGCTGACTATCTACATGATAATTGTGCCTATACAAATTCTCACGTTGCCAATCAGGATGGTATTTCTGCTGATAACACTTCCCGCTAGAGTTTTCCTGTTCATTGTCAAGGCGCTTTTGATATTTTTTGTGTTTTTGGTTTCACCAGAAGGCGTTCATCACATGATTTCTAGATATCACCGTGTATTTCGTCAACAAGATGTATTTAGAACGCCGTAGCAGGGTATCCATAATTTTTACAGTATTTGTTAAAATACCCTATGTGTTTACAACCTTTTGGATTGTTTCTATTAAAAGTTTTAAAATTGAACTCTAAATAGTACAGGTAAAAGGAACGAAAATAATAGCAAATCACCATAAATCTGTATTTTTATAGTTAGAAAAAAAAACAAATTATTAGAGTCCATTTCAAATAGAATATTCATCTAGTAAGCTGAGAAATTGACATATAAATGACACATTTACATCGATGGAATAGAATGAATCTGTCAATTCCTCAGCCTGCTAGATGAATATTTATTTGAAATGGGCCATCTTACTTTTGTCTCAAGATTTATAAATGGTGTTCTTGAAGTCTAGTCCCCTAATTATACAACACCCTGTATGCAGGGTAAATTCACATTGGTGTAATTAGTGTAGTTTTTGCTATTCATTTTGATTTTTGTCTGTCTATGGACGAAAACGCTTTAAGTTGGTGGCGCCCTCTTTTAGTTGATAGTGTAATTGCGCTCAACTTGGCAAATGGAAGATGGCAGTTGCGTACCATAACAAATTCTGACAGTTGCTTGAAAAACAAAAGTTTGACAGTTCTAGATTTGAATGACGTAACCATGACAGGTACTTATAATTAATAATTAAAGAAAAAATGAAAAGTTTACCCAAAAATTGTTAATTTTTGATGTCAGAATAGGTAGGTTTACCCAATTTATTTTTTACATTTGTATTTTCTGAGTTCTGAGCCCTCATCTATGTTTATGGTTTAATTATGATACCTAATATTATGATTTATTTATTTATAATCAGATGTTGTCTCAATGCATGTTCCAGTTCTCTATAACTCAAAGCTTCATTTCTTTAAGAACCAGAACTCAATTTCACCAACAAACTATATTTTACTACACCAAATATAAATAGGGTTTATAGGTCACATCCTTTGTTCTCAATGACCTTATAGTATTCTTGGGGAAGGAAATATACCTTTAACATTTCAGGAAATTTTCTATCTACATATACAATTCAAGAATGTACAATAATCCTGGCCCTCTAGGAATTCTATTGTGAAATGGATGGAATTCATTGTGCACAATTTACCTTCTATAATGATTTCGATTCAGCAAACTTGGCAAGAGTTGAATTTGTTCCAAACCCAGAAATTGGTAAGTCTTTTATTGATTCTTCTTTCTTGATATTAGTGTCTCACTTGATTAACAGCAAAAACAACTGTCCTGCCCTGTTATACTTCAAAATTTAATCTCAGGTTTTCATATTTAAGCCTCAAACAAGGCTTCAAATGGTGCCCTGAGACTAAGACTAGGATTTATGATTCTAGTGATGTTGTTCTTGGAGAAATCTGTAGATCTTAATAAATACTTCAGTTATTAATAAATTAATATATATTTGCTTAGACTTATAAATACCTATCTCAGATTTAATATTTAAATGAGAACATTAAACAATTCCACGAATGAATTGTGGTTAGTGTGAAGTTATCCATAAAATGCCAGCCATAAAATTTCCGAAGATGCACGAAGCAATGGCATGACCTACAGAGCTACAGGCTGCCTCACGACTTTCTTCTAGCCTATTGTACAGACAATATTTAATACAAAATTATATTATTTCAGCTATTTAGGTGATTTGAAGTTGCAAAATGCTTTACCCAGTAGTGCTTATTTTGTGCAGTTAAGACTTAAATATTAGCATTGTCTATATACATCTAGTCAGACTCTCTAGGCTTAAACGACTCAGAATACATATGCCACATCTGCTGTCTGCGACGGTACTTAAATCAGAGGTATGCCAGTTAAGATTTGAAAATTTTGGGAAGGAATCTGTAATCTTGCCTTGGCCGTATCGATTTTTCCGTAGTTGGTTAAAACACCCTAAATCCCAACTTTAGCCCGAATCTACCTGAGTTAGAAAATAGGTAAATATGGTACCTGCATATCATTATTCGAATGGTTGAACCAGGGATGTACTTACTTTACAGACCCCATATGTGTTATTCGAAAGAGAAAAAACTTATTTATCTTGAAATGATGTCATATATATATCTCCAATTTTTCTTTTTTTTATAATTTTATCTTATTAATGTCAATGGAAAAAATAAATCCTCAAACAACAACTCAATCAGCACTTTTCTATATTTTTTATTATTATTATTAAGAATTTTTGTTGGCTTTTTTTTGGCAAACAGTGAACAAATATCATAGCAGCGTGTATGATCTGATATAGGTATTACAAAAGGGTAAGTGAAATGGTTTGCAGAAGATATCTTAATTATATTAAAAAATCATCTGTGCTTAGCGTCCTTTATTTACTACTGTGAACGTTTGGATAGCAGGTGTAGGACAAAAAGCTACTTCACTTTTTTGAAATTGCCAACGTTTCGACCTTTAATTGAGGTCTTCCTCAGGGCTAAAATACAATAATTGTATGTACATTGGCAGTAAAAAACACTAATTACAAAGAAGAAAAACGACTAACAAAAGTATACAAATTAAAACACAATACATGAGTAAAAGCAAATTCTACTATTCTATTATATGGGATCCGTGCATACTGTGGAGATATAAGTTGCAAAAACCCACTTAGGAAAAAAGAAAGGAAAAAAAAAGGAAGAAAAAAGAAGCAAGCTTCTCTGATTGAAAAAGGTAAGCTCAACACATCCTTTTTTTCTTCCTTTTTACCTAAGTGGGTTTTTGCAACTTATATCTTCACAGCATGCACGGATCCCATATAATAGAATAGGAGAATATGTTTTTACTCATGTATTGTGTTTTAATTTGTATACGTTTGTTAGTCGTTTTTCTTCTTTGTAATTAGTGTTTTTACTGCCAATGTACACACAATTATTGTATTTTAGCCCTGAGGAAGATCTCAATTAAAGGTCGAAACATTGGCAATTTCAAAAAAGTGAAGTAGCTTCTTGTCCTACACCTGCTATCCAAACGTTCATAATATATTAAAAAAGTTAACCTGCCACAATATTATCGGGGGTAATATCACGAGAGCTTTAAAATTACCGATAATTTTGCAATTTTACTCGTCCTAAAGGACTCGTGAAGTTATGGAAAACATGCAATCGTGAAAAATTATCTAGTTTATTTTAAAGCTCGAGCGGTATTTAGTGAGATTATTGCTCTAATGTATTAAGAAATAAATAATTAGTGTTAGAATATGCGGACGGCACCTTAAATGAGCCAGTCAGACAACGACATTTATTAAGGTTTTATCACAGTATAAGGAATAATACATTATATCAGTATCATCAGTTCGTGTCGGCACTTTTGATACTTCCAAAACTAAAGCGTGCCGCGCCCGGCAATTTTCTCGAGTAGTTACGAGGGGACAAACCCATGCGATGCACTGCCAAAACCGGCCAAAACCTGTTTGGTGGTGCACCGGCCGGCGTCCGGGCGGTCGGGTGAAGGGGAGGGGATTTTCAATTTTTCGACCGACTGACGTTACTGATATAATGTATTATTCCTTATACTGTAGTTTTATGGTTGATTCCATGACAACGTGAAATTACCGCTGTTATTTTTTAGAAAATTATCGAATTACCGCTTATTAATACCTGTTTTGCTCCATAGCAATAATATGGACGAGTGAAATAATCGTTCACAATCAGTATCAATAACAATGCAGATGAATTCAAGAGTGACCTTTCATTCATTTTCATTTCATGATTCAAGATATGCCTTACTCATTTTCGGTTTTTTGTTGCCTTGTATATTAATCAAGTTTTATAACCGTAAAATGCAGTGGGCTTATAGGGCTAAAAATAAAAATTCAGTATACGTGTTCTGTTCAGTTGATTAAGAGAAAAAATGAGTATCTGTTCTTATGGAAACTGTAAAAGTTCAAAATTAATTAAAATCTTTAAATCCCGAATTATCATTTCACCAGTTTCCTTCGGAGAAATATGTCAGTGAAAAAATTTTAAATAGACATAAACGTTAACAGAAAGTAAAAATACGGTCCTTTACTGTCGAAAGGAAACTAATCCACATACTGATTCCGTCAAGAAAATACGCCACGGCATCGTCGAGGACGGCAAATCATGTTTACTTATCTTATCACACAGACACAACAGGCAGGTAGATGGTGCTGCAATAAAATTTCTTCACTTTTTGTTCCTTCTTTCTTCACTTCACTTCACGTTTTGGCTAAATAAAATCCTTGGAGAAATTAACCCATTTGAAATGTCTGACTAGGTATATATAGACAATGGTATTAGTTAGGTACATGTGGACACTTATATTTACTATTAATCATTTAGAGAGATAGATTTTGGATTAAAGGTGTAGCATCATACTTCTGAAAAATTCTGTAGCGTATTTCGCTTCTAAAAAATATTTGTAAAACCCAAATTTTAAAGTCGGGTTAAAATGGAAAATGTCAGGAATTTCAATCATTAAGATTGTGGAGGCGGTCTTTGCTTCTATATGATTTATTTGGTAATATTTTAATTAAAGATTTAGAAGCCAATAAC
Organism: Taphrorychus bicolor; assembly: GCA_951812265.1. Classification (NCBI taxonomy): domain Eukaryota; kingdom Metazoa; phylum Arthropoda; class Insecta; order Coleoptera; family Curculionidae; genus Taphrorychus; species Taphrorychus bicolor. Next base: position 66,487,880 of record OX638297.1, read on the forward strand.
ATTAATAAGTAATAAAAATAAAAAGAAAATACAAAAAAAAAGAAAGAACAAAATAAAATAAAATACACGACGAACCGAGTATTGTGCAGGATCAGGACCGCAAGCCAGGTAAAATGCATCTGAAATAAAAGTAAAAGGGTGTTGAGTTACCCTGTTCAACACTAGTTGATTCTATATGAATTATTAAGCTATTAAAGTTACGCTCAATTAAGAAACTGTGTCAAGCTCATTTTATAAGCTTTGATTAAACAAATTTCAATCAAAATACTCCATTAAAACTTAACTGAGAAAATATGTTGAAACTCAATTATTGAAAAGGTATTGCATCGAAAGATCTATACTATGGACACAGACCACTATGCCCTGGCATCGAAAAGATCTATACTACGGACACAGACCACTATGCCCTAAACGCCTATCTGTGAAAATGCAATAGACAATCCTCTATTTATTCTTAATAAATTTATATCCTCTCCATGAGGCCGGATTGCTATTCATAACCACTGATGCGACTATTCGCACCCTGCAATGCCGCGAAGATGTGATAAACAATCCTTTAATCCCTATCAAGTGGCTGAATGCTACCACATCAACACAAGTACGACCAATCGTACCGGAAGCACAAGTTTTGAGTACTGGTACAGAAAAAAACAATCGGGCGTCCCCACGGCGGCAGGCCAACTTCAACTCATCACAAGAAGGGGCTAAATTATTATCTATCAAATAACCCAAAAGCCAACTTCAAGATCTGAGTGTTCAGTTCGAAACCCCCAGTCACGACTATTCGTGCCATAATCGCCAAAACCGCACACACAGTGCAAAAGGCCATGGTAAATTCTTTCAGCCCTTATCAATGAACAGCAATTAATAGGAAATGTGTCAAACATCTCTAAGGACCGACGTCCTAAACCAACGATACGACTATTTAATTATTGAAATATTTATCAATTAATATTAGATGACTGAGATATTTCATTAAATATAAGAAAGTTAGAATAACCGTGATAAAAACAAGGTAAACCCAGTGAGAAAACTCACCTATTCAAGAGAACTCGGGCACAAAACAACACCACAACCGCACAGTTTAGTAAGCGTCACACTAATAACCGACTCTAAATATTTCTTTAAAGCAAAAGCCAAAAAAACCAATCTACGCAATCGATCCAGGCTAAATTCCCAGGACGAGGGTAGAAATCATAAGTGCCTACATGGTCACTTGACATATTTATTACCAGTTAAAATAACAAAACCCTCGAGACATCGGGTTCTGCTTAAATTTCGGTTCTTAGAAACGCTTATTACGGGTGTTGGGGAGTGTTGTGCCGAAATATTATATTATAACAAAATTTGGTTCTTACAAAGGTATGGTACCATTGGTGTTGATTGCCACCTCCATAGGTTTTTCACAAAAAAATAAAGTTTCCACCTGTTGCACGTTTTTTCACGGCTTGTCTGAATTCTAACCCTTCTAGGTGTCAAGGGGGATGATGTGCGTTCTCAGAAAAATACCAATGGTGTTCCCAAATATGTTGGGAATACAATGGTGCTATTGCGGTTGATTGCCACCCCTATAGGTTTTCCACAAAAAAATTAAGTTGCCACCTGTTGCACGTTTTTCCAAGGCGTGTCGTATTTCTAACCCTCTTAGGTGTCAAGAGGGATTATGTGCGTTCTCGGAAAAGTACCATAGGTCTTCATATGTTGGGAATACAATGGTGCTATTGCGGTTGATTGCCACCCCTATAGGTTCTCCAAAAAAAAAAAATGGAGTTTCCACCTGTTGCACGTTTTTTCAAGGCGTTTCGTATTTCTAACCCTCCTAGGTGTCAAGAGGGATGATGTGCGTTCTCAGAAAAATACCATTGGTCTTCCCAAATATGTTGGGAATACAATGGTGCTATTGCGGTTGATTGCCACCCCTATAGGTTTTCCACAAAAAAATAACGTTTCCAGCTGTTGCACGTTTTTTCAAGGCGTTTCGTATTTTCAACCCTCCTAGGTGTCAAGAGGGATGATGTGCGTTCTCAGAAAAATACCATTGGTCTTCCCAAATATGTTGGGAATACAATGGTGCTATTGCGGTTGATTGCCACCCCTATAGGTTTTCCACAAAAAAATAAAGTTTCCAGCTGTTGCACGTTTTTTCAAGGCGTTTCGTATTTTTAACCCTCCTAGGTGTCAAGAGGGATGATGTGCGTTCTCAAAAAAATACCATTGGTCTTCCCAAATATGTTGGGAATACAATGGTGCTATTGCGGTTGATTGCCACCCCTATAGGTTTTCCACAAAAAAATAAAGTTTCCAGCTGTTGCACGTTTTTTCAAGGCGTTTCGTATTTTTAACCCTCCGAGGTGTCAAGAGGGATGATGTGCGTTCTCAGAAAATTACCATTGGTCTTCCCAAATATGTTGGGAATACAATGGTGCTATTGCGGTTGATTGCCACCCCTATAGGTTTTCCACAAAAAAAATAAAGTTTCCACCTGTTGTACGTTTTTTCAAGGCCTTTCGTATTTCTAACCCTCCTAGGTGTCAAAAGGGATGATGTGCGTTCTCAGAAAAATACCATTGGTCTTCCCAAATATGTTGGGAATACAATGGTGCTATTGTGGTTGATTGCCACCCCTATAGGTTTTCCACAAAAAAAATAAAGTTTCCAGCTGTTGCACGTTTTTTCAAGGCGTTTCGTATTTTCAACCCTCCTAGGTGTCAAGAGGGATGATGTGCGTTCTCAGAAAAATACCATTGGTCTTCCCAAATATGTTGGGAATACAATGGTGCTATTGCGGTTGATTGCCACCCCTATAGGTTTTCCACAAAAAAATAAAGTTTCCAGCTGTTGCACGTTTTTTCAAGGCGTTTCGTATTTTCAACCCTTCTAGGTGTCAAGAGGGATGATGTGAGTTCTCAGAAAAATACCATTGGTCTTCCCAAATATGTTGGAAATACAATGGTGCTATTGCGGTTGATTGCCACCCCTATAGGTTTTCCACAAAAAAATAAAGTTTCCAGCTGTTGCACGTTTTTTCAAGGCGTTTCGTATTTTTAACCCTCCTAGGTGTCAAGAGGGATGATGTGCGTTCTCAGAAAAATACCATTGCCACCCCTATAGGTTTTCCACAAAAAAATAACGTTTCCAGCTGTTGCACGTTTTTTCAAGGCGTTTCGTATTTTCAACCCTCCTAGGTGTCAAGAGGGATGATGTGCGTTCTCAGAAAAATACATTGGTCTTCCCAAATATGTTGGGAATACAATGGTGCTATTGCGGTTGATTGCCACCCCTATAGGTTTTCCACAAAAAAATAAAGTTTCCAGCTGTTGCACGTTTTTTCAAGGCGTTTCGTATTTTCAACCCTCCTAAGTGTCAAGAGGGATGATGTGCGTTCTCAGAAAAATACCATTGGTCTTCCCAAATATGTTGGGAATACAATGGTGCTATTGCGGTTGATTGCCACCCCTATAGGTTTTCCACAAAAAAATAAAGTTTCCAGCTGTTGCACGTTTTTTCAAGGCGTTTCGTATTTTTAACCTTCCCAGATGTCAAGAGGGATGATATGCGTTCTCAGAAAAATACCAGTGGTGTTCCCAAATATGTTGGGAATACAATGGTGCTCTTACGGTTGATTGCCACCCCTATAGGTTTTCCACAAAAAAAATAAAGTTTCCACCTGTTGCACGTTTTTTCAAGGCGTGTCGTATTTCTAACCCTCCTAGGTGTCAAGAGGGATTATGTGCGTTCTCAGAAAAATACCATTGGTCTTCCCAAATATGTTGGGAATACAATGGTGCTATTGCGGTTGATTGCCACCCCTATAGGTTTTCCACAAAAAAATAAAGTTTTCACTTGTTGCACGTTTTTTCAAGGCGTGTCGTATTTCTAACCCTCCTAGGTGACAAGAGGGATTATGTGCGTTCTCAGAAAAATACCATTGGTCTTCCCAAATATATTGGGAATACAATGGTGCTATTGCGGTTGATTGCCACCACTATAGGTTTTCCACAAAAAAAAAAGTTTCCACCTGTTGCACGTTTTTTCAAGGCGTTTCGTATTTCTAACCCTCCTAGGTGTCAAGAGGGATGATGTGCGTTCTCAGAAAAATACCATTGGTCTTCCCAAATATATTGGGAATACAATGGTGCTATTGCGGTTGATTGCCACCCCTATAGGTTTTCCACAAAAAAAATAAAGTTTCCACCTGTTGCACGTTTTTTCAAGGCGTTTCGTATTTTTAACCCTCGTAGGTGTCAAGAGGGATGATGTGCGTTCTCAGAAAAATACTATTGGTCTTCCCAAATATGTTGGAAATAGTTATTTTTCAAGGCATGTCGTAATTCTAACCCTCTTAGGTGAACGAGTAACAGGTGGAAACTTTATTTTTTTGTGGAAAATCTATAGGGGTGGCAATCAACCGCAATAGCACCATTATATTCCCAACATATTTGGGAGCACCAATGGTATTTTCCTGAGAACGCACATCATCCCTCTTGACACCTAAGAGCGTTAGAATTACGACATTCCTTGAAAAAATGAGCAACAGGTGGAAACTTTATTTTTTTGTGGTAAACCTATAGGGGTGGCAATAAGCCGCAATAGCACCATTGTATTCCCCACATATTTGGGAACCCCATTGGTATTTTTCTGAGAATGCACATCATCCCCCTTGACAACTAGAAGGGATAGAATTGAGACATGCCTGGAAAAAATGTGCAACAGGCGGAAACTTTTTTTTTTGTCAAAAACCTATGGAGGTGGCAATCAACACCAATGATACCGTACCTTTAATCCAAAATCTACCTCTCTAAATGATTAATAGTAAATATAAGTGTTTACATGTACCTAACTAATACCTAAGTCTTAACTGCACGAAGTAAGCACTACTGGGTAAAGCCACAGTATAAAGTGTAATAATACATTATATCAGTATCGTCAGTTCGTGTCGGCACTTTTGATATTTCCGAAACTAAAGCGTGCCGCGGCCGGCAATTTTCTCCAGTAGGTACGAGGGGATAAACACATGCGATGCACTGCCAAAGCATTGCCAAAACCGGCCAAAACCGGTTGGTGGTGCACCGGCCGGCGGCCGGGCGGACGGGGCAAAGGGAGGGGAGTTTCCATTTTGCGACCGACTGACGTTACTGATATAATGTATTATTCCTTATACTGTGGTAAAGCATTTTGCAACTTCGAATCATCTAAATAGCTGAAGTAATATAATTTTGTATTAAATATTGTCTGTACAGTAGGCTAGAAGAAAGTCGGGAGGCGGCCTGTAACTTTGTAGGCCACGCCGTCGCTTCGTGCATCTTCGGAAATTTTATGGCTGGCATTTTATGGATAACTTCACACTAACTGAATTGTGCAACCTAACTCATAACATCAATATGTGTTTAAATGATTAACTCTCAGATTAAGTACTAACAGACTAACGGCCAACCCCTTAGATCTGTTTTCACCAGAGATAAACAAAATGCAGTTTAATGAAACTAAGTTTAGGATAAATGCAAAAAAATAAACTTGGTAGGTGTCGCATTGTTTTCACCAGTGCTATTTTAACTATGTTTACTAAAATGCAGTTTCAAGAAAAAAACACAATATCCTCATTGTGATAATTAACTCATAAGCTTTCCTATGTATCATTCTAAAAACAATGCTCTTTCCAAATTGGGTTTTAGATCCTTTCACAACAAGCAACAACAAGAAGATTTTCTTTTGCCAATCTTTACTGCTTTTGATATTTTTAGCTGCCCACAAATGAGCAGTCTTAGATCAGGTTAACAACAGAATTGAGAGTTTCATTCTGGTGAAATCTGTTTCCCAGTTTAATTAAGTTTTAGGTGGATAACTGTGTTTTAAATTCTATAAACATTTGTGGTGAAAACCATCCTTAGACTCTAGGGCCAAACAAGAATATTCAGAAAGCTAATTAGTAGCCATATACTTATATGATTATTTCCAATTACATATTCTAGATTAAAGAATTAATGAAGTTAATTTCACTATAAAGGTTTCATAATTTGTTAGCATTAGATCTGAGGTCACATTTAAGTAGTGTATGAAACACCACAATCACATAACATAACTAGAAAACTAGAAAGCTGCAAATTCAGTATTATGCTTTAATTTATGTCCCTGTATTTAAAAAATAATGATTCTTTAATATGTTAAAAAAATATTTTTAAATTATGAGGCACCCAAAATATAAGGTTTCCACATTTGTTAAATGTAAACGTTTATTTAATTTTTTAAAAAGAAAGTTCTAACATTTATTTATAGGTATTCAATTATTTTTTGATGTAGGAGTTGCTTTTGCACTTTTCATACCAAACCATGAACTTGTGAATTCCCTTCTTGAAGAACTTTTACTCCTTGTGCTTTCCACAATTAAACACAGCCAACTTCACTTTGTCTTCATTTTTGTGACAAAAAATCTTTCAGTTTGGCAAAAGGGTGCTAGTCAGAATCTCAGAAGGGGCCAAGTCTGGACTGTATGGTGGATGGGTCACATTTCAATCAAAGTCTTGCAGAAGTTCGATTGTCATTCAGGTGGAATTGTTGAGAAGGGAGAAACCCCAGATAAGCATTCCTCTTTTTTTTATTGTCTGACAAAGTAAAAAATCGATTAAGAGGATCTCCTTTTCATCCCAGAAAACCCAAGCCATGATTTTTTTCGCCAATAGGGAGCTAGCGTGATGCCACTGTTTGGACCAATGCTTTGTTTTTGAAGTGTAATGGGCCATCCAAGTTTCAATCCCCACCACAATCACAACAAAAATTATATCTTTTTTGCTAAGTTGGTTTCCTCTCCGGTTTTTTCTGCCTTCTGATGCCCCAAAAATACTTTCTTAACCTTATTTTTATTAAAACAATTATTTGCATCAATTTGTAGGGATTTCTTTTTTGGGAACTAAGATATTGACAGTTGGATTTCACCATTGGATTTCTGAGTCAAAAGCAGCTGAAAATAAGTTGTCACATGCTATATCTAGGACAAAAAATAAAAAAAGTGTTTTGATATATTTTAGGACTGAAATGCTCCATTAGATCTTTATCGCTAAATTTGTTTCTTCCGCGGTTTTTCCTGCCTTCTAAAGCATGAAAAGTATTTCTTTAACTCTGCTATTTTTATTAGAACATTTGACATTTATTATAACAATTTTTTTTAATTATTAGCTTTTTCCTCTTTAGGAACTAAGGTATTTAAAACTGGATTTCACCATTGAATTTCTGAGACACAAGCAGCTGAAAATGAGGTGTCACTTCCTATATCTTAGACAAAAAAAAATAAATATTTTTTGATTCAGTTTTTGGCGTGAAAAATTCGATTATATCTTTTCGCAAATGTTGTTTATTCTGCGTTTTTTTCTGCTTTCTGAAGCCTCAAAAATCTTTTCTTGACTTTACGATCCAAAATTTCAACTTTTGCAAACATTTCGTTAATGAAAAAGAAAGGGCGTGTACTCCGTTGTTCATGTAATTAATGTCCTTATCTTCCGTCTCTATGGTCATTTCCTTAGTTTATCCTTACTCATTACACCTTTGCCATAGCCTACACAGATTCAAGATCTCAAAAATTTTTTATTGGAATTTTTACTTTTTACAACAAAAAAAAACAATAACAGACAGAATTTTGCACTTAGCGAATTTGTATGCTGAGTGGTATGTTTATTCAAATTCAAATTACATTTACATTTCACAATAATAATTTTTTACAATATAATAAAGATGTAATAACAAAAACAATAATAATAATAATATTCATTAGGTGCCGCGTGTTATGATTGGGATCACCTGAAAAGGAAGACCCCACTCTCACCTAAGCGTTGAAACACTTGTATGTGCGAGCCGACTTCACACGCAATCACTCAAAGCACCGCCCATCATGTTCATCGGTCGAAAACCCTCCTCCCCCCCTCCCCACTCATACCCAACACTCAACAGACCACAGCCTCACAACTGCAAGTCTTGCAGTAGAAAGTTCATATTGTTTACAATATATTACATGCACGCCTCATAATATTTCCTGCTATTAGCCAAATTCTTTACCTCAAGCGTTAGCCTATTATACAATTTAGGCCCAATGTAGGTAACACATCTTAAGTGTAAATTATTACTACTTGCAGGAACCCTGACATATGCACAAACCCCCCCCGAGTTTCGTATCGATGAGTCAGCCAATTCATGCCTCCTAAAGACAGTTTCATATAAACACAGATATCTGCCAGATACAATGCTCTAACATTGGGAACCTGTGCCGAAAACAAGAGTCTGGAGGGATATCTCTTTCTTTTCCTGTACATTACTTTTAAAATACATTTTTGAACAATGTTCAACTTATGGAGAGCGTTATCGTACATTGCTCCCCAGACCAGTACACCATACCTTAACAGAGACTCAATAAATGACCTATATACACAGTCTCCATCATTTTACGATTCAAAATGTCTGTAAGCAGATAAAATCTGTGTATTAGTTTGCGGACTTTGTTACTGAGATACTCCACATGTGGCCTCCATTTTAAGTGCCTATCAATCAATGCCCAAATATTTTGTGTGAGATACCTCCTCTATCACATGATTACCCAATTCGATATTCCTGAAATCAGGTCTGCCCGCCTTAGTCGAGGAGAAGGCTATATAGTTACTTTTTGCCAAATTAAGAGTTAGTTTGTATGTTTGCAACCAATTTTGCATTTTTTCGATTCCACATATAGTCTCTCTAACATCCTCACGTCCTGCCAATCTTCGCCATTAAACAACATGACTGTATCATCCGCATACGAAACCGTTAATCCACCCGTGGGTAGTTCCAAGAGAGAATTTATGTACATAATATACAGGATGGGACTCAAGACATTTCCTTGAGGTATACCCATCCCCACCAGAAGTGGTTCACTGCAAAACCCATTCACCCTCACCCTCTGATATCGACTAATGATATCGATCGATATCGAGATAGTCCTGGATCAAATCTGACACATTACCTATAATGCCATAATTTTTTAAAACGTCGATCAACCCACCATGTGGAACTGTATCAAATGCCTTAGCAAGATCTAGAAATACACCCACGCACTTTCTTCTCGTATTCAAACTCTTTGCAACCTCAGAAACAACCCGTATCATAGCATCAGTCGAACTGCGACCTCCCACAAAGCCAAACTGATCTAATGAAAGAACCCCTCTCGATAAATTTTACCAGCCTGTTCTTAAAACACTTTTCACTAATTTGGCAAAATTACTAATCAAACTTATGGGTGTGTAGTTCTTGACATCAGACATACTCTCGGCCTTGTGTATTGGGGTCACAATAGAAGACTTAAAATGAGAAGGAACCTGCCCAGTGTGAAATATTAGATTTGTCACATGAAGTAGTGGTTTTATAATATATGCATGGGTATCTTTTATAATCCTATCCAGTACTCCATCCAGCCCCGGTGCGCTGCCGTTCTTTAAAGCCGATGTTTGGTTAACAAGTTCATTCTTAGAGACTGGTGTAAGAAACATAGTATTATTTATTTTACAGACATTGCACATGGATTATCAGGTATCGGAAATTTTCCCTGCATTTGTTTCCCAATGTTGGTGCTAACATTGTTTCTACAATTTTCCTCTTGCCCTTGGAGGGCAGGAAACCTTTCTTTTTGGACGTGCCTTATACACTACATCTTTTTTATAATACCATTTATTAGACCAATCATAACTTTCAGCTAACATAAAGCCAAGTTCATCCATCAGTAAAGTTACTGCTGAAATACCAGATGCTGAGTTTAATTTGTGGACAAAACCTGACTGCGTTGGCACGGAATTTGAGAATGGCAATAGGACGTGGTTTTTTTTCGGAGTTAAAGGTATATACTTATCCTTGTTATAGAAATGTATTATTGTCTAGTGGTCAAAAAAACACCAATTTCTAGCCCCCCGACCCGGTCTGTTAGTCAGATTTAACTTGGTGGATTTGAACAGGCAGGCAAAGATGTATAGTCAAGGAATGGCACCAGTTTACAAAATTGTTCCAGGGAGACCGAAATGGGAAAGGATTCAAGACAAACCTGTATATAGTGTAATGTTCAACTTTTGTTTACGATGTTTTCCAAACAGCCAATGTTGCATATTCATAGATAAATGAGGATATTTTCATACTATCCTTCAAATACCGCTCTCCGGAGAATCCAGAAAGTTGTACATATTTTGCTTTCACCTATCCTTTTACCTATGCGGAATTGCAAAAAATGCTAGTCAATGTCGATACCAAGTACCTTTCGATCCAGCCCATAGCTGAAGATGATATCTACTATGTGCGAGAAACTGCTTGTCTTTCTTTGGAAGGTCGAAACGTAGATTTGATTACGCTGTCGTCGTATCATGGAATTACAATGGAGAGGGAGCCCAGGCTGAAAAGTTTGTTTCCCTGTATAAACATGGCACGTCCCCATCAGTTTATCGGTAAAAAAGTTAGTATAGGCATTGCGTTTATAGCTTTTGTGTGTAGTAACATGGTGGTTCTAGGTGATATTCATATCAGCCCGGGTACATCCTGGTGAAACACCCTCGTCGTTTGTGTTCAATGGTATTCTCAATTTCCTGCTGAGTCGAGACGATCTGCAGGCCCAAGTACTCAGAAAGCACTACGTGTTTAAGCTCATACCATTTTTAAACCCCGATGGAGTGGCCAATGGCCATTACAGGACTGACACGAGGGGCGTGAACTTGAATAGAGTTTATTTGAATCCCACTTTCACTGAGCATCCATCAATTTACGCAGCCCGAGCTTTGATTAGGTGAGAAATTGACTAAACTCTTTCTAATGTCTCGTGAGTGCTACTTCATCGTTTACTACGTAATCTTAATTTTAATGTATGACTTAATTTGATACATATGATGAAAGTCAAATTGACACTTTCTTTTAGCAACGTTATGCTACTATTATATGCAAGTATCTTTTTAATCCGCGTTAACAACTAACGTTTAAGTGTGCGTTAACCTGCACACTTAAAACGTTGCACACTGGCGCATTTTCACGATTTCTTAATCATAATCGAAAAAAATTAAATTCACTACTTTGGTCATGCTTTGATTAATTAACTATCTTCAATCCGCGATATATTTCGCTAAAGATAAATACTGTAAATAGTCAATATGTTATTTCAAAGTTGACCCCTTGGATATCTTTTCAACTTATGGCGCAGTTTAAGAATAGAAACCGTTCAAGCCCTCGTTTCATATCTGCGAAATACCGACAATTTTACAAGGGTCTTGAATTCGAAAGCTAATGTGAGTGATGCGGGTTTTACGTACAAGCACAGGCCGATGTCCTACTTATCGCGTCGACACTGTATACTACACTGCTAGCCAGGAGTACAGATCTTGGGTAGAGAGGAAAGGGGCAGAAAATTCGGCTCCAACCGGCGAGTAATTCAATTTGTTATATTACTGAACGCTGCTTATGTTATATGATAATTTTAAATGCGCATATTTTAGAAATATGCCTTATCAAAATTTCACCCCAATGACACAATATTTCCTATAGATCATATTGCTAAATGTATTTACTTTATCCTATCTCCATCAAATACGTAAAACGTATTAACAGATTTTGATAAGAGAGTGTATCGTATTGTCGTAGTATAAAAAGATATTATGTTTGCTACTTTCTCTACGAAATCTAGGGGGTGTTCATTTGAAAACGTCATCTAGTTGGCAGTGAAAACGTCCTCTCAAAAGAGAAGGATGAAAGAACAAAACTACAGTTACTTTAACTATGTCATCTTTTTTTGTCAAAAAATCACAGCCTTCACAACAAGCGCCTCCGGTTTTTCCTCAGTCAGTTCCAGCCCTCGTTCTGCCATCCAGCCTGTGGTTCTTTCCAAGATGTCATTTGTTTTATTTATCAATCCTCGAAGACAGTCAGCTGGTACCGTAAGCGTCAGGTCATCCGCGAATTCTATCGCCTCCAACCCCAGAGGAAGCCTCAGTCTCAAGACCGGGTCGTAGAAAATGTTCCACAGCAATATACCTGCGCTTATTTCGTTTCCATTTCCATCATACCTCAGAACTCTGCTTCTGAAATAATCCTTAATGATGTTGTATAAGTATGGCGACACTTCCCAATTAAGAAGTTCTTGCAAAATGTTTGCCCAGGAAGCAGAGTTGAATGCATATCTTATTTCCAATTTCACCAGTATACACCATCTGTTTCCATGTGTTCCACCACACTTCGTTCTTAGTCCCATTCCTAATACTCGGTTCACTGCGTCCGCAGTCGATTTGCCCGTTGTAAATCCATATTGGCTGGGGGATAATCCGCCATTTGCCTCTATTTCCTCTTGCAGTCTTTGCATTATGAGCTCATAAAATTTGGCCGTGATATCCTTAAGGCAGAAGTTCCTATACGTGCTCGGCATTTCATATGGTTTGCCTGGTTTGTGTATTAGAACCAACTTTGCGCTTTTCCATATATTTGAGAACTCTTGGAGTGATAAAATATGATTTGTTACTCGGAGAACGAATTCTGGGTATATTTCAATTAACTCTCTTACAGCCTCTGGGGAATATTGTCCGGGCGCTTTCCCAGTTTTGATTTTTTCTTCGCTTCCATTAATTCGTCCATCATTATAGGCTTTGGGGCTGTTCCACTGACACTTGGTTACAGCTCTCCTTGTTCCGCAGAGAAGAGTAAATTTATTATCTATTTTGTAGTTGTAAGTTTGGAGGAACAAGAACTAAAAAACACATGGACCAGTTATATAGAGGCCAACTTTAAATGGCATGGGACCAACTATTCTTAAATCCGAGTTGATGCATGCATTCTCTATAGCAAAAAATAGGAAAGCATCGTGCCCTGACGAGATTCCGACCGAAGCTCTAAAGCTCATTACAGAGGAAAATATTGGCTTGGTAGTTAAACTGTTTAATAGTATCTATGAGACAGGTGAAATTCCATCTGACTGGTTATCATCAACCTTTATTGCTCTACCTAAAAAACAACAGCCAAAAAAATGTGGTGATTTTCGCTTAATCAGCCTCATGTCCCACATGCTCAAAGCATTCCTACGGATCATTCACGCTCGCATCAGACGTAGATGTGCGGAAGATCTTGATGATTCTCAATTCGGCTTCAGAAACGGAACGCGTGAAGCACCTTTCGGAATGAACCTTCTCCCCCAAAAAATCCGTGAGCAGCAAAACGATGTTTTCGCATGCTTTATCGATTACGAAAAAGCCTTTGACCGCATACAGCACGATAAACTTTTTGATATGCTACAAGGGGTTGGAATAGATGATTAAGGAAGCATTAGAAGGAATATCACACATCGGCTTCAAAATAAATGGAGAGCCAATAATAACAATCAGATATGCTGGTGATACAGTGATTCTGGCAAACAAAATCGAAGGACTGCAGTTGCTTATAAACAAAATCGGTGACGTGGGAGAGACACAAGGCCTAAACAGCCTAAACAGCAGGCAACCCCACAATGGTACTATCCTAGAACTTAATGGAAACCAAATTGAACGTGTCTCTAAGTTCAAATACCGTGGTAGTATTATTACAGATGACCTAAACCCGGACTGCGAGATAAAGTGCCGAATAGAGATTACTCAGGCAACTTTTAATAATATGAGATCTCTTCTTTGCAATGACAACCTGAGTCTGAAGTTAAGACAACGCATGGTTGAACGCTATGTGTGGTCGGTATTGTTCAATGGAGTGGAGACGTGGACTCTGAAGGTCAAGAGGATGAACCAACTGGAGGCATTCGAAATGTGGCTACACAGAAGAATCCTTCGTATTCCGTGGACACAACATGTTACAAACGAGAATGTACTACGAAGAGCAAACATCGAAAGGCAAATCTTGACGACCGTAAAATGCCGAAAGACATCATATCTTGGGCATATATAGGTGATAAATATCGTCTATTACAGCTCATACTAAAGGGAAGATTCTGAGGCGCCGTGGAGTTGGAAGAAAGCAACAGTCGTGGCTCAGAAATATTCGGGATTGGACCGGCATAAGAAGGGCTGGTGAACTTTTTCGCTTGGCGGAGGACCTTACAGCTTTTGCCCTGGTGATCGCCAACGTCAGAGAAACCGGACAAGGCACATGAAAGAAGAAGTTATAAGTTGGAACTTTGCACCTTGTGTCATGCTTTTCATGATTATTTTATATCGCTATCCCGAGATATCGTTGTAAAGCTCCTCGGAGATATTTTTTCAGCACGTTTTCTTTTCTCTGCTGATACTTTTTGCTAGCTTCATTTTCAGATGCTTGTATTCATCCCACTTCTGCTTGATAGCAGTTTGGTCGGTGCTTGCTCCTCTCGCTCAGTAAACTCCCTTCTGGCCTTTATGCAGTTTTCTCTTTCTCTTCTTATGTCTGCGTTCCACCAATAGGGCACCTCTTTTCGATTTTGGATATGGTTTCTCGGCTCTTATTGCATGTACTTCTTAGCAAAACTCACAAGTGTTCTGTTCTAACGATGTCTTTGTTGCCTGGCCATTTCAGTTTGTAGTACTTCCCTATACCGTTTTGCAAAGAAGTTTGGTTTTCTTTTTAACTTGGTCTTTATTCCTCCATTCGCCGTCAATTTCGAAGTATATGTGAGGACATAGGCGCATTTTCCAGCACTTCCCAGTTTGACAATTGCTTACCAATTTTCGGTGTGGCAAATGCAATATCAATAAAGCTCCTGCATTGCAAGAACAACAAAAAAAATCCTTTTTTTAAGCAAAACTGTGAGGATGGGGTGTACCCTTTTTGAAGTACCTGTACTTTACTTACTATACTTCTATCAAGGCTCCATAATTATTGACTGAATAATAGCCGAAAAATATACAGAAGAATCCACCTAATTATATTCAAGGTCAAAGAAAAAATGAAAGATGGGGGGGGGGGTGTTCATTTAAAAACGTCAGTTTACTGTGAAATGTCAAAAGAAAAGGACGAAAGAACAAAAGTCATTACTTTCATTGTGTCATCATTTTCTGTCAAATATTCATAGTCTTCTAGATGACGTTTTTTTAATTAACACTCTGTAAATAAGGTGTCTCGTAAGTACGTGATCAAAAGGGTAGTCTTTGGTTCAAAAGAAAGGATTTGAAGAAACTTTCATTAAGAAAAAGTTTCTGGTTCATTTCATAATTTTTGTTCAAGAAATTTGACAACCAATAGCAACAAAACCAGAAACTTTTTCTTAAAGAAAGTGTGACAAGTCGTTTTCCTTTGAACCAGAGAACGCTGAAGTACCCATTTGACTGGTTTGATGGGACATCCTGTATATGTTTATTTAAAGGTGGTAGACAATGATGTACTATTAAGTGAAACATCTTGGAGATTCCATTGTCTTTATTGAGTTTTTTATACGAAATTTCGAGCAGTGGAATCTCTGCTCGAAACGTCCCACTTTGAACTTGAAAACGAGCAGAGATTCCACTGCTTGAAACGTCGTATAAAAAACTCGATTAAGACAATGGAAGTCCAGGATGTTTCGATTATCCTGTATATGTCCCGATTTCACTATAAAACGTCATCTAGAAGGCCAGGAATTTTTTACAGATATGGAATATTCAAAATAAAAGGACTTTTGTTCTTTCTTCCTTTTCCTTTGACATTTCACGGCCAACTAGATGACGTTTTCAAATGAATACTCTCTATATACATGATATATCTCCACAATGTTGAAATCCTGGGGAATCCTTTTCTAAACTACAGGTAAATGATGGAGCAGTATCTTTAATACAGGACAAATTTGGGCTGACACCTCTAGTCGGGAATTTCGGAATATATCCTACTCGAGAGGGAGGATTTAATATAAAATTTAAAAACTAATGGACAAGTATCTTTAATCCAAAAATTTAATCCCCGCGAAGAATAAAAATACAATAATGAACTGATCGGATATAAATACTATTAAAACCCTCTTTTGCACAAGGAAGAGATAAGATAGAGTCTGGTCGGTTTTGGAAATTTTAATACTCGGAAATTTCAATGTTCTTTGGAATTTTTAATGAAGAAGACTTCAAATAAACTAGTTTTTCTAATTTTAACATATAAAGTGGCACTTTTCAATACTGATGACAGTGACGTAACGTCCTACTTTTCGTAACTAGTTACGAAAAGTAAAATCTTTCGTAACTGGTGATGAAAAGTTCGTTTCACCATCAGTTGCAGGTTTCGGTTGTGGCACACCGTTGCTACAGTTTTACGGTATTAAGTAGATACAAAGTGGTTTGAAAGTAAATATTGAAGTTTAATATTAATAACTCTCTCTCTAAGTAGGTATTTGTAGTCAAAATTAGAAAAAATCTTGTATGAAACACGTGACGAAAAGCCTTTTTTGTGCATCTCATTCAAATTGCGGGAACTCGCTGTGCTCGTCCCGGAAACATTCATTCGTTACACAAAATCGTACTTTTCGTAACTGGTTACATAAATAGCTATATTATAGCTCACAAATTCTTATTTGTGAGCAACGGCCATGTGCAGCGGCCTTGAAGGGACGCTGCGCTGTGGCCCAAAAGCGGTCCTCATGATCTGCCCTAAAGGACAAGTAGAATTGAACTAATCTGAACAAAGGAAAAACATCTGAACTAACCTAACCAAAGGAAAACCATAACTGGATTAACCTGAAATAACCCAAGCAAAGGAAAAACAGAAGTGAACTAACTTAAGGAAATGAACTAACCTAACCTAACCAACAGGGCCCACATTTATGTGCAGCAATGAAAAGGCCTCGCAGCGGCTTCGAAGAGCCGCTGCGCCATGACCCAAAGGCGGCCCTTAGAGGCCTCCCTAAAAGAGAGGTGGAAGTGGACTGACCTGACCAAAGGAAAAACAGAACTGAACGAACCTTCTTCTTCTTCTTCTTCTTCTTCTGGTGCCGTTCCCTTCTTAGCGCGTTGGCGTTGTGTTTACTGGACAATATAATGTGTTCCTTTTTCGGCTCTTCTGAATATCGTGGCGGCATCAGCGATGTTATACTAGTTCCGAATATTGCGTAGCCAAGAGTGTTGCTTCCGTCCTGGTCCTCTTTTTCCCTCTATTTTTTTTCCATCAGTATAGTTTTTAGTAGATTGTTGTAGTGTTTTACGATGTTTAACATTTGTCGGTCGGTGTTTGCTCTCTGTAAGACTTGCTCGTTGGTTACATGTTCTTTCCAGGGAATTTTAAGCAGTCTTCTTAGGATCCACATTTCGAAGGCCTCTATTCTTTGAAGGAATTTGACCTTTAATGACCAGGTTTCTACTCCGTATAGCAGTATAGGCTATATGTAGCCCTTTACCACACGAAGGCTGAGCCCTAGTGGTATCTCATGTCGCTAAAGGTAGGTATTCAACTTGATAAACGTGTTTCGAGCAGTGGTTATGCTTATTTTTATCTCTTCGTCGTTGTCCCATTTGTCGTTCAGTGTTGTGCCCAAGTATTTGAACTTATTCACCCTCTCGATCTGATTATTGTCGATATAGAGTTCTTCGTTGTCGTGGGGTTGTCTGCTCACTATCATCAGTTGTTGATATTAAGGCCTAACTCCATTTCTTTTGCATTTATGGCATTTACGATGTCTTGTAGATCCTCAATGTTATCTGCTAAGATCGCCGTTTCGTCAGCGTGTCTTAAGTTGTTGATGGGATACCATTGACCTTTACTCCCCTTGGATTATCCTCCAGTGCTAGTTGAAATATCTTCTCCGTGTATATGTTGAACAGAAGTGGTGACCATACGCATCCATGTCGAACTCCCTAAGCTATGGTTATGTTGTCCGTGTGATGTGAATCACGAGTTCGTAGTTTTGCTGTTTGGCTCCAGTATAGTTTGTGTATTATTTGAATATCTTTTTCAACGATGCCAGCTTCTCGTAGGATGGGTATTAAAAGGTCATGTTTCACGTTGTCGAAAGCCTATTTTTTGGCTTTTGTTCCGCAGGTTACTAGTTTTCCCCTAAACCCAAAGTTGCCGATTAATGAGTGGTGATCTGATGCGATGTCGGCTCCGAGATAAGCTGCCACTCTCTTGATGTTATTTTGGAATCTTTTGTTGATCAGGAGGTAATCAATTTGATTACGAATTATTGTCTCTCATCATCATCTTGAGGGGATTTCCAGGTGTATAGTCTTCTGAGTGGTAGATAGTAGAATGTATTCGTGATGACAAACTCTTCCTCTCTCTCTAACCTGAACTAACCTAACCGAATAAAAAATAAAACTGGACTAACCAACAGGGCCCTTTCACCCGCCGGTTATGATATATTATTATATATTATTTTTTTTTCATATTTTTGGCACAAATATGAATGACTCGCAAATTTGTTTGCTTCAAACTACTTAATTTGAGACCCTCTTGGTTGTAAATTTCAAAAAAACACCAAAATTTCCTAATACTTAACATCGACCAGCACCATAAGATATAATATATTGATAGCGTGGGCCAGCGTGGGGTATTGGTTTGTTCGTGCCTAAAAGGAGTATTTTTTGTTCAACACTAACACAAGTGCTGACATTCTTGGGTATTCGGTCTGATTATCCAAAAATTTCAGCACATCTTGGCGGTCAAGATTATTCTCTCCTTTCAAAACTAACGGAAGTGTGTAACTAAATAAATATCAATAAATAAGATACATTAACTGTAGCCAAATTTATATTTTTTATAAAAAAATCGTGCTATTACTATACCTCATTGGCTATACTATGTTTGTACTTTTAGAGTTATCTACATTGTACATTTTAAATTCTTTATTAAAAAAAAATTATAACCTCTAAACAGGTAAATATAACCTATAACCTAAAATATAAGACAATGCCTGTCATATACATGTATGGTAAAATGCTAAAATTGTAAGACCTATTGCTCAAGTAAAGTTATAGTGTACGAACGTTCATTAGAAAACGTCATCTAGAAGCCTGGATTTTTGACAGAAAAGGATGACAATCAAATTGAATGGACTTTTATTCTTTCATCCTCTTCTTTTGACGTTTCACAGCCAACTAGATGATGTTTTCAAGTGAATACGGGCCTACTACGTTATGCACTGCACTCAAACGTAGCTAACTTTTTCCCTCCCCTTTTTGATACCAGCACCGGTACTGGTATCCAAGTACATCTCCAATATTCCTTAGTACCATCTCTTGGGAAAATCGCACAATTATTCTCAGGCAATCAAGCAAGCAATCACAATATGATTTTCTTTTCTAAATTACTTTACACTTATTTTGAATGCTTACAGTGGGACACAAAGATGGTACGATCTTGTTCAACGTGTTGCACTAATTTTAATCTCAATATACGTGTTCACCCGGAGAGAATTTTTGGGGATTTCGGGAGCAGATTTGATATTATCAGCGATAATGTCAATGTGAAATTTGAATGGTTTAATTCGATACATGTCGGTGACGCAGCAGTTTTGTCTTATACAATTAACGTGGTATAAGGTAAAATAAAAGAGGAATGACGTAACACTCACGAGAAATTATCATGCGTTCATTTAAAATAAAACCTTAAGTAGGCCATGAAATTAGAACAATAGAGTTATAATCGTTTTCAGAAAGATATTCATTTAGCCACCCATGACATTGTAAACGCACCTTTTAAAAATAATTGAAAAGTTACCAGAAAAGTTACTAGATCGGAGATTGGTGCGAAGCGAGCTTAACGAACGTATTTGTCGGGATTTAACCTCAAATTTTGTAATTTTCAAACATAACTTCTTTATTTCTCAAATTTTGCTCAAATCCAATTATTATTCTGCGTTTGTAATGTAGGAAAAGTAAACTGGCTTAATAAGCGACTAACTACCACACAGAACTATTAAAACAATTCATCGCGTGACCCAGAAGACTCAGCTGCAACCTCCAACTTCTGCAAAATAAGATGCCAGAGTAGAGTTACAATCAAGACCACATTCAAGCAGTTATTGATGATTGATTATTGCCAGCTCAAGCGAGCGTTAAATTATTATGCATATGCAGAGGGAAGAACTGAACCGGACCATCAAACCTTGAATAAGATTTCCAAAAGTTCCGAATATACTCACCCAGAAATGACCTTAGTGTTCAGATGCCCTGGGAATAGACCATACATTTAACTATGCTTATGCCTATGCCTTACATAATATTATATAGTCTACCATTTTCCGAGTTTAAAATTGAATGCAGATTGCAGTCAAGTTAAAATTGTTCTAAACAGCAAAAGCATCTGAGAAAAGATGGTTTTCTACCAGACTGAATTTAAGTACTGCCATATGACTTGGATTGTGTGATGATTCGTGATGAGAGTCCCAGTGGCCTTTTCATATAGGTACCTATATGCCATATGCCATCCATAATTATGATCACTTTGGATCTTGAGTTGATATTAGTGAAGATTACCCCCCATGATAAAGAAAAGAATATTTTGATGAATTTACTGTTATATTATTTCAGTTGTCATGTGGGTGAAGCTCCATTGTTGGATCAAAGTTGACCCTTTCATTCAATTGTAGGTATTTAGAGAAGTGTATTTTTGTTTTGTTAAATATACAGGGTATCCCGTCAACCTTCGACAAAACTCCTCCTGAAAAAAGCCCCATCATGACAACTCAAAAAATGAAAACTTAGTATTAATGAAAGTATCATGGTTTTCAAGATATTTGCACTTTTTTAAAATCGACAAAAACTTACCTCACTTGATATTTCGTACATTTACTCTTCCATAACACCATGCAGAAAAAAAAATTATTCAGTTTTAGTTTCGCGAATGGAGGTAGTACAATTGCTAATCAACAGATTCTGAACGTCTACTTTGGTTTATTAAGAAACAACTTTATTTTAACGTATTTCTTATAACTCAATTTCAATTATGCAACTTTTGACCCCCACTGTAGCAAAAGATGCACAGCGATCTTGATGCGCTGTGCATCAAGTAGTACATTGAAGTACAAAAATTAGCGTTGTTCTTCTAGATTCTGAAATGTTATAATAGGTAACTATTCCTTAAAAAGTAAATGTTTTTATGGTCAGTGCAACAAGTACAATTTTTACAATTACATACAATATCGATTATTTGTGCTATTTACAAGAAATTGAGCAAGAAGCAATTAACGCAAAAAAAAAACTTAAAGTAAATGTTCAAAGTGACCGCCATTGGCTCTTATGCACGCTCTGCATCTTTTTATAAACGATCTTTTGATTGATCGATACTGAGCCTCGTTAATTTCTTGCGCTGCTCTAAAGACATTTTGTCGTAGCTCTTCGCGAGTTTCGGCCAGTCGTGTATAAACTTTTTCTTTCAGGCAACCCCAATAAAAGAAATCTAAGGATTTACATCCGGCGAACGTGGTGGCCACAAAATAGGTCCTTGACGTCCAATCCACCTGCCAGGAAAAATGTTGGATTTTCCATTTGCCAATTGTGGAAGTTATATATGTTGAAAATGCCACCTCGTTTGCATGAAGATTCATCTGTCCAAAGAGTGCAATCAAAAAAAGTTGGATCTTGACGCATTTCTCGTAACATTCTCCTACAAAAAATTTACTCTATGTTGAAAGTCTCCTGGAAGAAGGGCTTGCACTCTATGGGGGGTCTGCACATAATACGGGTGCATTTGATTTCGCTTTAAAATTCGATGTATAATCGTTTTTGGAATGGCTGTCCGACGTGCGATGGCTCGTACTGATGTGGTTGAATCCCGATGTATATCTTCCAATACCGCATCATCGTTCGCCACCTGAGGCCTCCCTTCTCCACCACGCATTACTGGTAATCTTCCTTCAGAGTAAGCGTTGTGCACGGCGGTGAAAACGCGAGGTCCAGGATGGTTTCGTAGAGGAAATCGTTCTCGGTAGCGTAGTGATGCATGATTTGCACTACCTCCACACTCCCCATAGATAAAGTGCATTTCTGCATATTGGCGAGGGGTGTACTGCACAAATGGCATGATAAGTATAACAAGATAAGCTCAACAAACTACTCAAAACATAATTTACAGAAAATAATATATTAATTTTAACAGGTTGATAGATGTCATGTTCGTTGTTACGTAAATAATACAATAAAAATAATCAAATCAAGCTGCATGAATATGATGTGAAGTACCTTTATAGGTGAGTAAATTGCGATTAAATGGTAATGTAATGTGGTGCTAAAAATTGTACTTGATGCATTTAACGGTCATAATAATATTTACTGTTTAAGGAATAGTTACTTATTATATGGATTTCAGAATCTACAAGAACGACGCTACTTTTTGCACTTAAGGGCATCAAGATAGCTGTTCATCTTTTGCTACAGTAGGGATCAAAAGTTGCATAACTGAAATGGAGTTATAAGAAATAGGTTAAAATAAAGTTGTTTCTTAAAAATACGTTCAAAATCTGTAAATTAGCTTTTGTACTACGACCATTCGCAAAACTAAAACTGAAAACATTATTTTTCTACATGGTCTTGTGGAAGCGTAAATGTACGAAATATTAAGTGATGTCAGTTTTTGTCGATTTTGAAAAAAGTGCAAATATCTTGGAAACCATGATACTTTCATTACAACAAGGATACTAAAAGAAGTCTTGCATAATTGTGCATTTAATTTCTTAAACTACCTAAATATCAAGAAACTAAAATGTTTGTGTGGTGATTTAGTAATTGTCTGATTTAATATTAGTTTTGTTCCAACATGCTAGAGAATCATTGCAGAACATTTAAAAAATTATTTTGGCCAACTCACCAGCAAACATTTCAAAATCAAAATGAAGAACCATCTTGACATGGTTGCAGAACCACTCTGGACAAGCACATTGTTTATTTCAATTTCGATATCATATTAGTGAGTTGTCAAGAATGATAGACCCTTCTGGAAGGGTTTCTTGGTGGAATGGAATCAACTTGTTTTCAACTAAAGAGAGCTACAGTTCTTTTAAACTAAATAGCATAAGCAGGGGCCATTTCTTACAAACTCAGTTGAAAATGTTTCGACTTACATTACTTACGTATATGCATAGAATTTGAAGTATACCTGGAATAAAAATTCTATTGTAGTTGCAAGAACTTTTTATTTTATATACAAAGCAAAACAAGTATAATGTGTTTAATGGAAAAACTTATTAAGTTGGCTGTAAATTGTCAGGAGACAAGAATGCTGGAGTAATAAAGTACCAGCTACTTTCATTGTTCTATCCTATTCTATGAAAACTTCACAACCAACCTGTTCACATTTTGGAAGATATTTAAAAAATTATAACTCACACATTGGTACTTTTTATTGATTACAATATAGTATACTTAAATATTTCATATCTGAAATTAGGACTTTACCTTCCACTACAGGATGTCTACCATAACATGATTTCGGAAGTGTATAGGGCAGATCAAGGTCACCTAGTTCATCCACTCTAGGACAAATCTTAGGCTTAAAAGATGGACTTGAGCGTTTGGCATTTGGATACAAACTTTCAACTTGTATAATGTTTTGGAATTTTTAGTGAAATGAGTTATGATAAAGAACCCTGACATGACATAAAATAAAAGATTTCTGCTTGGTTTTTGTTAAAATCTCAAGTATAATTAAAAATTATATTTGCAAAAGAACATGCCGCTAGCTTTCTTCTAAGAATGGAAGATCCACATCAAAGGCACACTAGGGGTCGTTGTGGTGATACATTATACAAGACACTTAAAATGTATGGTGGTTCAAATATTAGAACCCAGGATGTAAACTTCAAGAGGCTCCTTTTGAGGCTCAGTCCTTAGCAATCACATTAGCAAAAAATGATTATACCTAATATGATATACAGGAGTATGATAATATACCTATAAACACTTAGTGTTATTTTGACAAATGTTATATGCATTCTTCGGAGAGATTAACACTTACATAATTATCACTCTGTATAACTGAGAACACAACGGTCACCCTCAAATTGGATCCCACACAATCACGTAACAGAACATTTAAATTTATAAACAGAAACACACATGTTTTGTTCAGGTTAGTTCGTCCGTCCTTCCATTGGCACATTCATGGATAATTGAGATGGTCAAACGATCATTCTTCATTTATCTTGGATAATGCAAAATCATTCAGTAGCACCTTGGTGATGTGACTGAATACTGGACACTGGGCAATTCTTTTTTTCCTTTGGTTTTATTATTGTCTGCAAGTGGCATTTTCCATTTCGCAAGCATCAAGCACTTTGCTTACAGTCTTCATACAAAGCCAAAAAATAAACAATGCATGCAGCTGCAGCTCTGCTACTGGAGTTAAGGAAATTGCGAGGGAAATTGTTAAAAAATAGCTTCATTCTCCAAGGGATCAAATCCGTGGTAGGTCGTAGGTTTATTTCACTTTCTGCTTTCACTATATGAGTTACTATACTATAAAGTAATACTATAAACATAAAGGACTGTTTGATGATAATAGGCAGTGTAGTTATTTGATAATTACTCACAAAAGTTGGAATAAGACAAAAAAATATGAGAAATACATTCGCAATATTTACAAAGATGCTTCCAAGGAATCGACGGAGGTTACGTAACATTATGCTCTTTTTTTCTCAAAATACCTGCAGAAAACAAGGATAGAACATAAGCGTTATGCTATTTCTTAAATTTTGACGGAATGTCATAGACCAACAGAAAATAAGAATTTCCCCAGATATCAGTTGAAAAATTTTTGGAAGAAGGGCTGCCACTACAAAACCGATATTTCCATGGCTGGCTAGATGAATATCTTCCTGAAAACGACTATAAGACGACTTCATAAAAAAAATTGAAAGTCAAAAATGTCATTAAATGTTCCGATTTTCATTTTTTAAATATGATCTTTATCTCAGACAAAAGTTTTAATTCCATGGCTTCCTATGAGATTTCATTATTATAACACTCTTTAGAAGTGCTGTATTCCATAGTTTGCCCTCTCTATATATACACTTTTTTTGTAAAGGTACTATCATTTTGGCGAAGAAAAGGAAGATAAGGTCCCGAAATGCGATATTTGTAAAAACACTCCTTCAGCCAATCAATCCAACGTCAATGACAATTTGAACAAGCTCTCGAGCATGTCGTTGAACGAGGCAGCCGGGGACCAATCGAACACCAGCGTATCGTGGTGTACCAAATGTAAGGCGAGCATCGTCAAGTTGGAGAAAACGATGCCGGGCATATCGACTCTGGTGCCGACGTTTAATCAACCATCGCGTTCTTTAGGGCACAATTTTTGTCGGCAGTGCGGATGTAAACTGACCCACACCGAGAGCAAAGAAGAAGTGAAGTTCGAAACGGCCACTGTGAGCAATCACGGGGACGTCAACGCGAACGAATCCGGACTGTTCCTGTATCTGGATCTGCACGGGCACGCGTCGAAAAAGGGCATTTTCATGTACGGCAATCATTTCGACGACTTGGAGAGGCGGGTCGAGTGCATGCTGTTGCCCAAGCTGATGGGATTGAACAATCATCATTTCCATTTTCAAGGATGCAATTTTACAGAGAGGAATATGTATCTCAGGTATGTGGCCTAATTATAGTCTTTAAAAATAGAAAATATTGATCCACAAAACGCAGATAACACTTTTGTCCTCCTGTATTATTAAGCTATAAAAAGAAAGGGCTCATTCTGTTTGGAATTCCTAACGCACGACAGTGTGTCGGAAACTTTTCTAGTCTTCATAAATCTCCCATAGATGTTTATTTTAGTAAGACAGAAGTGAGAAAAATATTACTCACATGTGCAATAAATTGCTATTTTCCACCCGCAAAAGAGGCTTTATCGCGCGCGTTTAAAAATTATACTTTCGAATTTAATATGTATTTTTAATAGTTATTTATTATACATGGTGTCCCAACTCTATTTAGACACTAAATATCTCCGCCCCTGTACATTTCAGAGAAAAAGTTTTATATAAAAAGTTTATGGTTTGGAAAGGTGCTTTCAATAACAATTTACTAATATGTACAGGGTGAAGCAAAAACGTACTTTTTGACGTAAACTTAATTTTTTTCAATGGAATACCCTGTAATTTATTGGAGATTTGGATGCCTCATTAAATACTCAATCAACAATATATAACACTTTTTTTGAATTTCAGTACTTTTCGAGAAAATCACAAAAACATCATTGCATGTTCAATATTACGGGTAATTTTTATAATCTCGCCTGATTAATCAACAACCATAGTACTACGTAATTATTATGTCATTGTCATTGTTGAGAGAAAGATGCGTATAGGTGTTTTCCAAGCCCAAGAAATGTCACGCATGAACGACGGGTAAGGAATGAGGCAAATGTTCTTGGACTTGTTAAAATAAATCCTTACATCTCAATTCGTAATATCTCGTAAGAAACCGGAGTTAGCAAATCTACTGTACAACGCATGTTATGTGAAAATCGGCTTCATCCCTACAAAATTCATTTGATTCCAGAGTTAAGGCCAAAAGCTACATGATGTTCCAGGATTTCTTTATAAAATTTTGTGGTCTGACGAGTCCCGATTTAACAACATAAACGAACGTTTAAATATGTGGGGGCAACAAGATGGTGCGCCGTCGCACAACAGCTTATAAATGTAAAATTTTTTAAATAATTCTTATGGAAATAAGTGGATAGCTAATCAAGGACGTCAAGTGGCCCGCAAAGTCACCTGACTTGACACCATTAGACTATTTTTTATGGGGTTATTTGAAGAATGAGGTTTATTCTGTTCAGACAGGAAATTTCAAGAGTTGAAAAACAAAATTACTCGTGCCCGCAGGGAAATATCCCCACAAACTATTACAAATACATGTACCGAGGAGCTGCTGCTTAGAAGGTATGAATTTTGCCACACCGAAAATGGACGCCAGTTTGAGCACCGAGTTGTCGCCAGTTATAAGTTTAGCTTTTAACAACTGTACTTAGTGTTATTATGTTTTTATGATTTTCTCGAAAAGTATTGAAATTAGAAAAAAAAGAGTTACACATTGTTGATTAAGTATTTGATGAGACATCCAAATCTCCATTAAAATACAGGGTATTCCATTGAAAAAAATTAAGTTTACGTCAAAAATTACGTTTTTGATTCACGCTGTACATATTAGTAAATTCTCATTGAAAGCACCTTTCCAAACCATGAACTTTTTATCTGAAACTTTTTTCTCTGGAATGTACAGGGCGGACATCTTTAGTGTATAGAATTGGGACACCCTGTATATGGGGATTAACAAGCCACCCACGAGACAAAATGTACACTCGAGGCGCAGCCCTGAGTTACATTTTTGCGAGAGGATTTAAGGCCGTTCTTTCTTGCTTTGGCTCGATCACTGGAGATCCGCAGTTTATTCTTGACTTGTTTATGAACATGTCTCTCCTTGAGCTCCTCCACAAAATTCTCAGAGTTGTGCGAATCTTTTTCTGGTATTTCATACATCAAATCCGCGGGAAGTCTCTTTTCCCTTCCGAACATTACTTTCGCCGGAGTATAACCAATGGCTTCATGTATAGAGTCTCGATGTGCCATCAACATGAAAGGTAGATGTTGGTCCCAATCACGCTGATGATCCGCCACCATTTTACACAGGTAATGTTCCATGGTCCGATTAAATCTCTCCACCATCCCATCCGACTGAGGATGCAAAGGAGTTGTCCTGGTCTTGCGAATTCCGAGAAGTTCCATGACTTTCTGGAAAACACCCGATTCAAAATTTCGGCCCTGATCAGAGTGAAGTTCGAGAGGGACTCCAAATCTGCAGAACATTTCATTTACTAGCACCGTTGCCACAGTTGTTGCTTCCTGATTAGGCAGGGCATACGCTTCGGGACATTTAGTGAAATAATCCATGGCGACTAAGATGTATTTGTTGCCTGAGTCAGTTTGAGGAAATGGTCTGGCGACATCAATTGCTACCCTCTCAAATGGAGCACCTACAGTGTATTGTACCATTCGGCCCCGTGATCTTGTTCGAGGTCCTTTTGTGGCACAACAAACTTCGCACTTGCGGCACCAAGATTCAACGTCTTCATGATAATTCACCCAGTAGAACCGCTCTTTAATTTTTGCCAAGGTTTTATTGACCCTAAATGACCTGCACTTGCTCCATCGTGCATTTCCTGTAATACATCCGATTTTCTGCTACCAAGAACAACCAACTGGCTACCTACGGTCTTGCCATCCGCACTCTCCTACGCTGTCTTCAGTAATCCATTTTCTATTCTAAAAGAGTGCCACTGGGCCCATAGCGCCTTCAGGTTTGGACTTTCACCAGCAATATCTTGCCACTCTGGTCTCTTGTCGTCAGTCTTTGCCAAGGGTATGGGTCCAATGTCTGGATCATTCATTTGTTCGTCTCGAAGCGTCTGTGTGGTCCAGCCATTGTTTATTTCCACCGACGTTCTCCTTAGAGAAGGAAGTCCCTCACGCTGCTCAGTTCTTTGACGATGCTGACTATCTTCTTTACATGGTCGTCTAAACAATGCATCAGCATTTCCGTGAGACCTTCCTGGTCTTTGGAAATCGTACTGCTGCAGGCTCTATCCATCTGGCTATTTGACCTTCAGAGTTTTTCATCCGTAATAACCATTTCAAGGCTCCATGGTCAGTTCTAATGAGGAATCTTTTTCCATATAAGTAGCGATGGTAATGTTCGACTGCTTTAAGGATGGCCAACAGCTCCTTTCTAGTGACGCAATAGTTTCTTTCTGGCTTACTTAAAGTCTTACGGTAGTACTCAATGACCTTCTCTTGCCCGTTTGGTCTTTGAGAGAGTACTGCACCTAGTACACAGTTACTTGTATCCGTGTCCAAAATAAAGAGTCCGTCCTTTATAGGGTAAGCCAAGATCGGACTAGAACAGAGGGCAGAACTGGCCAATCTTTAATGGCAGATATTTTACTTTGGCTTGTTTTAATGCCTTGTTTTGAGATAGTATGCCCCAAGTACTCGACTTGCTTTTGGAATAGGTTGTATTTCTTGTAGTTTAACTTCATGTGAGCATTCCGTAACTTGTGAAAGATTTCTGCATTGCACAATCCAAAAGGCATAACAGTGAACTGGTATAGCCCAGAACCAGTAGAAAATGCAGTATTTTCGTTGTCTTCGGGTGTAATCTTTACTTGCCAGTATCCACTTTTTAAATCTAGAGTGGAAAACCACTTTGATCCCTATAAAGTTGCTAAGGTGTCGTCTATACGTGGCAATAGGTAGCTGTCTTTCTTGGTCACATCATTAAGTTTCCTGTAGTCAACACAGAACCGCGTTGAATCGTCTTTCTTCTTAACAAGAACCACAGGCGACGACCATGAACTAGATGATTCTGCTTCACGCCTTCCTTTAACATTTCATTCAGCAAACTGTTTACTTACTGTTGTTTAGCCAGAGAGACCCTTCATGGGTGTTGTCGTATTGGCTGGGCATCTCCTGTGTTGATCTTATGGACAACTAAATCAGTTTGACTGTCGTTGCTCTTGAAGTTAAACATATCAGATTCATCCATAGCAAATTTTATGGCAGACTGAAGTTGTTCCTTTGACAGGTGACTCCAATGTCGTTTGTAAGCATCAATAACTTCTGGGGAAGCTTGGTTAGAAGATTTAATTTTGGATGTCTCTGCTTCGACACAATTGCATACCCATTGCACAGGCTCATAATTGGCAAAAACTATTCCTTCTTTCAGCTTGATGGTCCTTTCTCCAATATTTGCAACTCGTACTGGCATATTCTTATTCGTGCTGGCAAAGTTCGCGCTGCCATGATTTCAGTCGTCAAATCCAGGTTACGTTCTATAAGTCCTATGGACCACCCAGGATCATTTTCAAATGTAACTGTGATAATTTGTTCTGAATTTCGGGGGAATTTTCACATCTTCCACCACCAGCAGACGGATACTAGTTTCCACATTTCCATTGGTTAATGCAAACTCCTCATTTCCAAACGTGAGAATATTCCGTTTATGAACATAGGAGAATCCATGTTTCCTGATGAGATCCATTCCCAAAATAAAATAGTCTTTGATCTTGGTAACCAACACTTTATGCCGAACTTCAAGTCTTTCTCCAATAATGATGGTGACATCGGCTTCTCCTCTATAGGGTAAGACTGGCGAGTGACTGATTTTAACATACAGTTGGATCGCTGAAAGAATGCCGATCCGATGAAATTATGTGACACGTATGTTAGATTGCCTATTTTTCACCCAATAATAAGAAAAGAAACAACAGAAAAAAAGGTTGTCTGGTGGTTACGCAATACGTCCTCGACAAATAGCATTGTCAAATTAACGTGTGTCAGTGTGACGTGTTTTTCCTTAATTTTGAAATCGCAATTTTTCTGCCTTTTTTCACTGATAAAGTGCATCGAATAGCCAAATCAGTTCTTTTTAGGACGACGGGTTTTATAGGCTCCTTATTGCTGAGAATATTCAACCTAATTGATGAAATAGATAGGGCTTTGATCAATGTAAACATGCGAGTTTCTGGGCATGTTTCCAGTCACGGCAACGGACCAATTTCGATTTCGAACGGACTCGCAAGAGAGGAGAGAGATACGAACATCTGCAGTAATTCATGCTGCTTTCCATTAATTATTATTAATGAAAATATTAATATTTTTGATGGTATTAAGTATCCCGTGAACCGTATTTAAAGCCAGAAAGATATTAAGAAATGGACTCTCTAAATCAATACTAGAAGAAAATTGTGTGTAAGGGTCGTAAGTCATACATAAAAGCATATACGTATACTTTGCAGGTATATAAGTTCAATCAAGCTCATACAATAAGAGGAGAAATGCGAGAAAAAACTCTCAAGTCACAAGCACGGCAACTTGTTTTCTATGTTTTCAATGTGTGTGAGTACTGTGAAAGGGAGAAAGAAAGTGGCGGGCCTTTAGACTCAATGGCGTCTGTTCAAAAGGTACATATCTAAACCACTTTCTGCAGTTTTACTGCAGCTTTCAATTAATTGCTAATGATCAGTACTCCTTATTTTGGATGGTAGCTGCTGCTCTAAACATTTTTAAGAGGACACTGTACGCCATCTAGAAGAGTATAGAAAATCATGCAATTCCAAACTTACCTGAAAGTTGGAAAATGGAGATTTTTTAATATTTTGTACGATATGTATAAAGAAAGCGAGTTATTGTTAATTTGAATAAAAATAATTGCATCTGATTATTTTATATTTTATTTTTAGGAAAGCATGTGACTATTAAAACGGCATTAAGGGCCGAACTAAAAACTAAAGAAATCATCTCTATAGGTCAAACATCCCTTAATTTCTTGTTGAAAAAAAAGAGTTTTAAGGACAAAAAGCATGATAATAGAAGAGCACTTATAGAAAGAACAAATTTTGCTTCATTAAGAGCTTGTTTCCTTCGAAAATATCTAGAAAACTTTAAAAGCGCGAATCCAAGGCAAGTCGTATTTTTAGATGGGTTTACTCGAAAGGCAATAAGACCAAATCTTGGCAAGACACCAATATAAAAAGTATTCGTAAACCGGAATGGTATGAAGGTAAACGTTATTATCGTGCACGCTGGAACTTCCCAAGGATTTGTTCAAGTCGTAGATTTGGTATTTTGCTCAAAAATCTACTACTTCAGATTATCACGGTGAAATGAACAACACGATATTTACTCAATTACTTCCAAACTTAGAAGAACCATCACTTATAATGGATAATGCCCCTTATCATAGCATTCTTGCTGAAAAGCAGCCTTTAACGTCTTCTACCAGATCTGAAATTGTTACATGGTCAACCGAAAATCAAACGAAACCTAAACTGTTGCAACTTGCAAAACAAAACCGAAAAGAAAATATACCTATATGTGATAGATGAACTGATAAGAAAACATGGTCATGAAGTATTAAGACTTCCACCTTACCATTGTGATTTTAATGCAATCGTATTAATTTGGGCAAAAGCTAACTCATGTTATAACAAACACATTGGTAGCATTGGTTATGGCGATGAAGAAGTAAAATAAATGTGAAGAGAAGTACTGTATCAATGTAATAATAACATATGGGAAAATAGTGTACAACATACAAAATATATTATTGAAACATGGTACAACCGAGAACCGAGTAAATATTGAGATTGAACCAATAATTGATGAAAGATCACATTCATAATCTGAGTTTGACTAGTTCTAGCTTAGTTCAATTTTGTAACATTGTTTTTATATATATATAATTAATATAATAATTATTCGTTGCACCTTTGTGGAAAAACTCATAGATGTCGTCAGAATCGGTGTCGAACCAAAATACTTAAAAACGCCAATGAGGAATAATAAACGGAAATAAGCTGGAACTACACGAAAACAAAGACGAATCCAGGCTTCGTAGCAGAGAAATTGGACTTCCAAACCACTTCCTATTCAAGCGGTCAACCTCCATTAATCGATGCTCAAACCACCAACCACCAATGGTGTGAAGCAAGAAGCAGAAGTAGAAGTACCAAGTAAATTGCAAAGTTCAAGAGACACCTAAAAGAAAGAACTAAAAAGGAACAGTTGAAACCACACACAAGTCCTACCAACATATGTACTTACCCAAACAGACCCCTCCCGGACCCAGAAGATATCAAGTAGACATGCACAAAAGTGGCATTTGGTGGTCTACCACCAAATACAATCAACCCTACAATGACAAAAAATGAAAAAATTATCGGAACTGAGCACGCAGTTATGAAATTATCCTATGGCGGCAGATGATACTACAACAGATCAAACAGAATCTGAACAAGCTTTTGGGACTCTTTCAAAAAAGTAATAAAGGAAAAATAATAGTCATAGTAGATAACAGCAGCCTTTATTAAAGGGAAGGTTGCCCTGCAGCAAAATTTCAACTAGAAAAAGCAGTGCTAATGCACGATATGCTTGAAACAATCTTTGTAAACAGAGGAGTGTTCCAAGCGAGCTAGTACAAGAGTTAAAACGGATTATTGGAGTCAAAAGCTCTTTTGCGACGGCTTTTTACAAAAGCATCTTCAAAAGATTGAATAACACCATAGTGGACATGCCGATTATATGATATGAACCTTGCTAGTATGCCTTACCAGTAGGGCAGTTATCTTTTATGTTTTTACGTTACAACCCTCCTTTATCACTGGAGGCCCCCTTCCGAATCGTCGCTTCACATAAGACTTTGTACAATCCGCATCTCCAGTTTTTATGTCCAATAAAGCAAAAGGTGAGGAATGGCGTTTTTTTAGCCGCTCCTGCAGTTCTTCTCATCAGTAGGTATCCCTTGGCAAGGACGGTTCCCATGTCTTGTATATTTAGATAAAAAATAAAAGTAAAAATTAAGGGTGAAAGTAAAACCCTTTTGAGTTTTACTGGAATAGCTTAATTATACTTCCTTTTGTATTATTTGTTTTATTCACGAGCAATATCCATAATACCATTTGCCGTTTATTTAAACTAGTCCAGAGTACAGATAATGCGGGATTGGAATCACACCCGCTTATAGGTTAACGTAACTCGAAACTCAACCCAGAAAACTTTTATTTGATTCATATAAAATTTATAACCTTGCATTGACGTCACATCGGCATTCTTTTAGCGATCCAACTGTAATACGGTTGGGTGATGGTTGTATGGTATATACGATAAGTTTATCTGGCCTTATAATGGTCACATCTGCTCCTGTATCAATGGTATCTGGATCTTCTGTCCCTTAATGCGTATGCCCACTGTAAAACTGTCGCCACTCAAATTATTGTCTTTAAAGATCTTGGGAGTCTTAACGGGTCCGGTCAATTGCCCCCTTTCATTGACCGGAATTAGTTTTCCTGGGATCTGGGGCTACTTGATGGCCGCTCGGTCTTCTAAACGACGGCGACGGACTTCTTGCCCTATTACGGCAGTAAGGCCGTTTTACAGTTCGGTTTGCAATTGGCAATTCTCTTGCCATGCGCATGCGCAGTAACGGACCAGCTTGTCGATTTCTTCAATTCTTTTGCAACTGCAAGGACTTGCCAATTATCGGTCTTGACCGTTTTTTATAGCAGTTTACTTGAAACTCTGGTGGAAAATTTGGTAACTTTTGAATTGCCACTATTGCAAACAAAAGTTACTCTCAGAAATTATTTGAGGTTGTCTGCGTCACATGCATTTTGTTTTGTTTATGTATGGTTTTTATTACTTTTATATGTTTTTGTGGTCTTGTTTAATTGAAAAGCCAGAACACAAAGTTTTAGTCAGTCTGGGAAGTTAAAAAAATGTCAATATTGGCAGCACTGTTGAATATTTTCAGAAATGGCAAGAAATTGCAAACTGTAAAACGGGCTTTACTCTTGATGTGACCCAGTCTGCCGCAATTAAAACATTTTTTGCCCCGATTGTGTGTTGATCGCGGAGTTCTTCCCAAGAGGGCTTGCATATTGACTGCGATATCCTGTAAACTTGCCATGGCTTCAGCCATAGAATCAGCAATAGACGTATCCTCCTCGTCATCGCAAGTTGCCATTCTTGCACGTGGAGAAGAACTAGATGACACTCGTGACCCTTCGAATTCCAGGGTCCGAACTAGTGCCTCGCTGATTTCCTGGGCCTTACTAGACGTAAGTGATATCTCATGTCACTATCGCGAACTTCCTCAGTGAACCTTTCGGCGGCAAATTGCGTTTGACAACATTCAGGGGCTGATGGGTATGCCAGGTGAATTAGTCTGTCTATGGCCGCCTCAAATTCTTGTAAGGATTCACCTGACTTTTGCTGTCTCATCCTCAGCTGGGCCTGGAATACGGTTTCTTTGTGCTCATTTCCAAATCGTAGTTGCAGAGAGTGTACTAAAGCTGCATAATTACTTTGATCAGCTGCCGACAGAGATTGGAGTAATTCAGCTGCTTTTCCGCGAAGTGCTACAAGTAATGATGTAGCTTTCTGGGGCTCGGACCAGCCATTAGCTTTTGCAGCTGCCTCAAATTGGGGTTTATAAATTTCCCAGGCCGTAGTACCGTCATAATCGGGAGGCTTAATTTTAGCGTTGGCTTTGCTAAAACTCTCTGTAGACACGTTGTCGTCATCAAGTTGTTCCCGGCATTTCCTTTCTCGCTCGAGAACCTTCTGATTGACGGATTGCATTATTCTTTCTTCCAATTGTTGCTCCCTAGTTGCGAGATGGTTCATTAATTCTTCTTTGAATTGTTGATGACGTCGCTCCTGTACTTAATCACGTTTTTCTTGCTTCTCTTTTTGTTCTAGATAATATTTTTTCTGCTCTTCCTTCTGTTCTTGCATAAGGGAGAGCAGGGTGGCAAGTTGATCCTCCATCGCTTGATGCTGGCTTCTAGTCACTCTCATAAACACGCAATATCCGGCAATGAAGCACTCACTTACAGTTCAGTAATATTAGTCCTCAAATTCCCACTGGAATCGTACTTCTGACACCAATTGTTGCGAACTCAGGGTTCAATAATTCCAGTGTCACGATTTCACACGAAAACACTTTTTATTTATCCCACAAATTCCAACAATTCTATTATCGTTTGGTACTTTAGCTTACCTATAACTCGATTAAATAAGGCTACTACTACGGCGGCGCTATTCGCCTTTTATACCAAATCTTAAAAATACAGAAAAACCTAGAACATTCTTAGAAGAAAAATAATTGATAAGAGTCACATAAAAAAACGTCGTAAATAACTGCGTTCTAAATAAACAGAGCAATAAATCACTCGTGACAGTTCTCATGCCGCAGCGCCCGGATAGGCCGCGAAGGTTAGTTCAGGTTAGTATTCAACCTGTTGATATCTGTTCCGGACAATAGACAAAAATACGTGTTTTGTCTCAGTGTAATAACTAGTAAAAGTAGGCGGAGCCAAACGCATTCAAGATCGCTAAATTTAGAGACGAAAAAATGGCCAAGTTTTGCTTCTGTATTAGAAAAATAATGGTATAGCTATTCGGTGGTGAAGGTTTCAGTCAGAATGAAATATCATTCGTTCATTTAAATCAATAAATCAAACTTCAAGTAGGCCATAGAATTAGAACAGTACGTCTGAGATAACTTCATAAAAGAAAATTGAAACTCAAAAATGTCATAAAATATTCCGATTGTCGTTTTTTTTATGAAGTTAGACTTGAGTTTTAATTCCATGGCTTGCTACGAGTTTTTTTTTATGAACACACTTTACGTTTCATCAAAAATAATATTCAAGAACATTTTTTAATGTTATTCAGAAAACGTGGTTGAAAATAAAATAGTATAACTTACGAGATGAGAAGTTTCATTACTGTCACGAGATTTTATTTATCTTGACCCTACGCGTCTCGATAAATAATATAATCTCTGGACAGTAATGAAACACTTCCCATCTCGTATTGTAATATACTATTACTCACATGTACTATAAAGTGTTACTTTTCCACTCGCAAAAAAGACTTTACCGCGCTCGAATAGAAAACATCCTTACTAATTTGATATACATTTTTAAAAGCTTTTTTGGCTGTAAATGGCACATTTAATTATTAAGGAAAAAGTCAGCCTCTTTAGTCATTGCAGGATGAAACAATAAACAAACATTTCCAGGGATAAACGAGACGGTATGAGTAGGGCAGGGTCCGGAAGGGTAGCTGTGCTGTCCCTTACAGGCATAATAAAAAGTTACACCCTCGAATGCAACTACAACACTGGAAGACTGGTCAACGTGCTGCCTCCCACTGTCAAAGAAAACTCCGGCAAAGTCCACACCCTGCCAGTGCCACCCAAATACACTCCGCAGATATTTGAGGAGGTAATTTTCGTATTGTTTGTAAGGTTTTGCAATAAATTGTAGCAACCTCAGAACATGTGGAAAATTTTAGCTCTATTAACTGTTTTCTTTCAATGCATAGCTGGTGTTTGGAGTAAATAGAAAAGTATGTACATATTTCCCATACAGTTGAGCTTAAGATTTCCCACATGTAATACATTGCTGTGAAACGATCTGTTGTTTTCCAAATTTTTTACAGAAATGTATGTGTGGAATATGGCAACTTTTAAGATCCACCTTAGCTAAACTTTATAAGATGCGCAAACGGTCTTTAATATTGAATTTTTCAGCTCTTTCTCGTGGGTGGTTCTGGAGTTCAACTCTTTTTACTCTAGCTAGTGTGAAATCTGTTAGATGTTCCCCTATTTATTTCCATATAAAGAACAAACAGACTTAGGGTTTTAATCTTTCGTCCTGAACTCAACTTCTAACCACATGAGGAGTTGACATCATGATATTTCGCGTCCTTCTTAATAGAAGTACGATATATGCCAAGTGTAAAACTTTAAACGACAGTTTAGAAATGGCTTCACAGTTTAGAAATGGCCAACGTTTCGATCATTCATTGAATTTCCATCAGGGTATTTTCAGTGAGTTACTTTTCAGTCTTGACTGGGTTTCGCCCAGTGAAAAAGTTGTAATGAAGGTCCAATAAATTTTCGAAATGTTTATTTCTAAACTGTGATGTATGTCATAGAACGAGTTTTACAACTATCAGTATAACTTCAGTTTAAACTTCAGATCAAACTTGGAGAAATACTGAAGATATGAAAAAATACCGTATTTCATATTTTACAGCGTTTTCGGGTAATAGCTCTAGAGTGGCCTGAGAGCATTCCTTTCCTTTGTATTCTCTTTAAGAATATAAGAGTAGAAATACTCTTGGAGCGGCCACCCGAAAACGCTGTTTTATTATTCGGTGTCATGATGAACTGTCTTTTTAACGCTATGAAGGTGACAACAAGAAAGAGGTTCCAACGTGTCTGTATAGCTTACATTTCAGTTTGGAGCAACTTGTTAATATATTACATCTGGAGAGACTCCTGTTTAACTGTTTTGATCCCCTTTTTAGCAGTGGGAACCTTAAAAATGGCGGCGATATCTGCTTGAATTAACGTCACTTGACGTCTTACGTCAAATAATTTACAATAAAATTTCATTAACACAGCACGTCAATTTTAATAAATTGACGTGCTGTGTTAATGAAATTACGTCATGGGTACCTTAAAAATGGGTGACTTCCGGTCAAAAAACGGGACAATTTTAGTGATATATCGGCATTTGTTTGCTCTGTCCATAGCTCGTCGGTCATTGGTCAGAGCACATCATTGGTAAATCGCGTTTTCGAATTATTTGACTTAGTATGTCAGGGGACGTCACTTCCATGTTGCTAAAAAGGGGGACCAAAAGGGACCAAAACTGTAAAACAGGAGGGTCTCTCCACATATAATATACTAGCTTGTTAATCTGAAATTTAGCTGATAATTGTTAAGACCCACTGTTACAGGCTCAGTTTAAACTTTAGTTTGAAGATAAATGAAATATTTTGACAGATAAACAATGCAGTTGAAGTTGTAAAAGTCGTCCTAAAAGCCGTTGTTAATGCCACTTTTACAAGTTAAGTTTGAACGTTGCCTAAAGTTTAAACTCCAGGTTTGACGTATGTGACGTATGTGGCATTGTTTATTTTCAAACTAAAGCGTAAACTGAACTTGTAAAAATCGCCCTTAGAGTCCTACATCTGGCTGACCCAACCCTGTGTCAAACTCCAAAATTTTACTTATTGCAGCAATAAGCAACATACCGCAAGGATACGCTTTGGCACATAATTAAAAATTTTTGGACACGTATACAGGGGGCGCAAAAAAGCGTGGCAAATATAATTTACGAAAACAAATCTACGTATTTTCTGCAGGTTGGAAGATCGTTGGGCGCTTCAATACTGGATCTCACCGGTCAAAATCCATTTTCGAGACTACCAAATTCGGAGTTTCACAATTTGACGGGACTGAGAGAGTGGCTGCGCACGAGTTGCTGCTCCAACAACTTCGGGGACGCGCGGCCGAAATTATCTCGCATGCGCACCAACTCGCAAGCCCAAAATCAGGTAGGCCACGAGCTTGACAATGACACTGTTGACAATAACGATGACATTCCCGTTTACGTAAACACTTGTACCGTGTCCTAAAACCGCTTTTTTTTATTTTTTTTATACATTACGGTAATTTTTTGTGTAATTTTGCGGTTGTCTTGCCGAATTTTTCTAAAGTTGATTGTGTTTTTATTAATTGTTTCTATTGCCCAAAAGTGCTCTATTGTTTTTGTGCCAAAAAAAAGTATAAGTTTTTGTAACTACTGCTGAACTAACCTGTGATTAAATGTCTGTAGATTTTAGGTATTTCGATTTTTTAGGTTGCTGTTGTAAACCTAATGACTGACCGTTTTAAAATCTCATGTATTTTTATACACCGGTTTTTTCTATTAAAAGTTTAAATTAACGTTTTGTTTTAGTTGCGTTTCTGTTTTATATAGTATTGACATATTTTACGTATTAGCATAAACGTATAAAAGGCTGTTCAGGGCCCATGGTACAGGGTGTCCCCTTTATGAACGCCACCTACTTTAACTTTCTTGTTTTTCATTTTAGAAAAAAAAGGTTCTATGTAAAAGTTTATTCATTCTAGCGAAGGATTTGAACGCCGCCTATTTCAAATATACAGGGTGTCCCAGAAAAAATGTGACTCACCAAACACATTTTTTTAAGTAGCACACTCTAAAATTTCGAAAGTTCAGTACAAAGATTTTAACAGCATATTTGTGGGGTCAAAATAAGAAGTTTTTTTTCCTATAAACGAAACATCTCTCTCCTGCGGGATCTTACAAGTTGAAAAAAAAATTATAATTGTGGCCGTATTTATTCATGAAAATTCTTGAAAATTTGTACATTCCCGTTTCTCAACATGCTTTTTTTCATTTCTTTTGTCAGAAATGGCGAAATTTTAATTCTTAAAGAAATGAAAAAAGTTCGTTGAGAAACGGGGATGTACAAATTTTCAACAATTTTCATGAATCGGCCACAATTAAAAAAAATAGTTATTTTTCTAACAAGTGCGGAAAGTGATACTTTCCCGCACGCTACTGCAGCAGCAACCAGTAAACTGCGGGAAAGACGCTTTCCGCTTGAGTTAGGAACAATATTTTTTCTATCAGCGTACGTAGTGTTTTCTATTAAAAATAAAACATAAATTATTTTTTATTTAAACTAGATAGTAGGTAACAGAAGCCCAGAAGCCATACAACTTTAACTATTTAGAATTATTGACGTTTATGGTAAACGAACAATTATGAGCATGTTGTAAATGTATTGCTGATGCCAAATGCTGTGTCAATTTGAGCTGCTTTTCTTCCAAATCACGGGACACCGGTGGATCATTCAAAGTTTCTTCATGTACAGAGGAGACAGTAGAGAATGCAGTTGGTTTGAAGTTCAGAGATGAAGTTGACGGACCCAAAGTCAGAATTTTGTTACACTTTACTTTTGTGATTACTGTGAACTTAAGTTGCTTTTGTGATTGGTAGATTCCTCCAGGTATCTTTCAGCCACAGAAGTTGACTTCCAGCCGCCTAGCCGTTTAATATTGGTTATTTCTTCTACAGCATCAGCTAAGAAGGTTGCTGAAGAACGTCTGAAGCTGTCCCCCGTATATTGTTCAGGATTGGGAAGCTTTAAATAGGCTGCGATCTTCGAAAGCATTTTCTTTTCTTTCACATATTTGACGAAAAACGACGGTGTGGGGTATTCTGCGGCCTCAAATCTACGTATTTTCTGTAGATAATCAAAAAGTATCCGTTTTTTACTTTTCCGGTGATGACAAAGGATCTTGCAGAATGGTTCTTAGAATCCCTGATTTTTATGATGATAAGGTTGCCCTTATTATTATATTATACCGACTATAATAGCTCTAAAAGCTCTAATATGAAAAAAATAATGATAATACATACAACATCTTCGGGTAACTCTTTAGTGACTTCGTTGAAAGAATTCATTTTAATTGCAATACTTATGACTGGATACAAACTGAAGTCTCGACAAATTGTGGGAATGACTTTGGCATATTAAAAATAATAACGAGTTGTTGTTATGGTGTTCGATTGTTGAATACCAGCAATGGTATGGATTTAATGTATTTTGTCTAAACATTTTTGCAACCACTAGACACAAACAGTAGTGCGGGAATGTACATTTTTTGGCACTAGTGCGGGAAAGTACAACTTTCCACACTAAAATGTTTGCGGGAAAGTGCACATTCCCGCATGCGAATAGAAAAATATTTTGTTTTCAATTTTGAGAGCACGTAGGGCGGAGGGGGTTCATTTTAGGACCCCTGTTTCTGTACTGGATTTTGAATCACCCTGTATATATCGAGGGTTGGATAGAACAGATAGAGGCGATTTCAACAATATATGGCTTGAAAAGTTTCGCTTTAATACCTGTGCCAAAAAAAAACACGTGAAAATGCAATTTTTTTGTCACTTAGGACCGATAAAAAATTTTGTTAACTACAGAAGCAGGTGTAATACTCCAAGCATAATAAAAGAGCAATAATTAACAAAATAAATAGAATTAACACTCATCATTCAGATTGGATTACCAAATCGATAGAAAAAGTAATTGAGGGGAATAGTGACCATAAGTCCCGTTTTTCTGTGGCTTGTCCCGTTGTCCCGAGGTATAGTCTAGGGACGTCAAATTGTCCAGTTTTCATAAATAATATGGCGCAAATTAATTTTGCAATATTTCGTCAGCGGCGACAGATTCAAACGCGATTCTCGAGTCAATTGAAGTCGATAACATGTAATATGTAATCGCATAAATTCTTCTTCTTCTTCTTCTTGTTCTTATGACGCCGTCTCCCTCCGAAGGTTGCCGATCCAACTGGCTATAATGGTGCGCTAAACTGCACCCCTAAATATCTCTTTAGACGTTCGACCAAACCATCTTCTCAGATCCTTGAGCCACGAATTCTGCCGTCTGCCCACAGATCTTTTGCCCTCGATCCTTCTCTCAATAACAAGGCGGAGTATTTCATATCGCTCTCCTCTCATGATGTGACCGATGTATTGCGGTTTTCTTTCTTTTATTGTTGTTAATAGTTATTTATCTTTATTCATCCCCCTGAGTACCTCTTCGATGGTTATTCGGTCTATCCAGGATACGCGCAGATTACGTCGATATAAGTACATCTCGAATGCACTGATCCGACGCTCCAGTGCTTCATTAAAGGTCCAGCTTTCACATCTATATAGAAGGACCGGGAAGATATATCAGCGTAGCATTCGCACACGCAGCTGCAGACTCATTGGTGTAAATGAGCGTCTAGCCTGTTCGATCCTTACAAGAATTTCAACTTTAGGGTCATTGGTTTCATTGACGAGTGCGCCAAGATATTTTAGAGCTGAGACTTGTTCTACAACCGCCTTGTTAATTCTGAGGGTTGCTAGTTTTGGTGTCTTGGAGAATATAACAATACGGTTCATCATGCTCTGGAGGCTGTCAGCAGGCAGGCTGTCAGCAAGCATGATTTGTCATCAGCAAAGCGTATGTTGTTAACGCAAATGCCATTGATCTTGATACACATCCTCCAATGATTCGCGAAAAATCGCTTCAGAATATATATTGAAAAGAAGGGGCGACAGAACACAACCCTGTCTCACTCCCCTCCGAATCTCCACCCCTTCAGAAGTTTCTCCCTCTATTCTGACTTTCGCCAACACCAATGAATTTGAGGATCTCAGCAAGTCTCTGGTACGAAACGTAGTCGAATGCCTTACGGTAGTCAATAAAACATGCGTATATATCTACATTTATGTCCACCAATCTGTCCCTCGCATCTGGCATATATACGTGTGTGTGGGAGGAATACCTTGAGGACATGGGACATCAAGCTAATGAGTAGGTTCCGCCGACGGGAGCAGCTGAGAAGTTTAGTCAGCCAACGCTGAAAATCGGCACCTGATTGGCCAATTTCAGGGTTCTCTGACTAAACTTCTCAGCTGCTGCCGTCGGCGGAACTTACGCAATCATGAGGTAGTCAGCGCACTGGGAAGCATTCGGTTTTTGGGTATGGTGATGAACGTCGATTTTAGCCAGTCTATTGGTATTACTCCAGTCTGTCTATTCCTACTCATATAAAGTTAAAAAGGGAGGTGAGGAGGGCTAGGCCCTCCCCATCTGCATCCGCAATGAGTTTAAGCGTTTCCGCGTGCACCTGGTCTGGTTGACGACGAAGCTTGATAGCTCGTATTATTTCCTTTTTGGTGATGCCAGGGCTAGACTCATTAACAGCGTTACCTTTAGGAGGGTTTTTGAGTCGAACATCGTTACAGAGGGTCTTCACATATTCCTTTCATCGTTTTATCTTTTCTTAAGCGCACACCAAAATTCTGTTATTGGCACCTCTCAAAACAACCTGCTACTGTTTACGCTGCGTGTTGGTAAACTTGATTTTATTGTGGAGATTGAACAGGTTGTGCTTATCTTGTAGTGCCTCGATTTCAGTGCATCTTTCTGTCAACCCACACTCCTTTGTCTTCCGGCTAACGCTCCCCGCCTCTGGCCTTTTCTCTTCTTTTGTCGTCCATAAGTCGTAGGATCTCATCCGTCATCCACCGCTGCTTGGCGGAACTCTCCGTATAGCCTATGTCTAGCTCCTGGGTTTCTATAAGGGCCTCCTTCAGCATACTCCACATCACTTCCGTCACGATCGGCTGTTTGTAGACACAATTCCAGGTTCTCGCTAGCTTGGATCCGCACCTCAAGGTCTCCAAGCTTTTTGATATTTATTCGATTTGGTCTGGAGGGGGGGGGGGGATCTCATATTATTAAAAATTACCCGAGCAATTTCTATTCGGCACTTTATCTCGCAGTCCCGGTTTAGATCCTCTGTAATAATACTACCAAGGTACTTGAACTTAGAGACACGTTCAATTTGGCTTCCATTAAGTTTCCTATATTGATTTTTAGACCTTGTGTCCCTCCCACGTCACCGATTTTGTTTATAAGCAACTGTAGTCCCTCGATTGTGTTTGCCAGAATCACTGTATCGTCAGCATATCTGATTGTTGTTATTGGCTCTCCATTTATTTTGATACCGAGGTGTGATATTCCTTCCAATGCTTCCTTAAATATTCGATCAGAGTATAGGTTGAAAAGTAAGGGCGACAGTATGCAACCCTGTCTTACTCCACGTTGTATTACAATATGGACTGTTTTAATATTGTCTTTTTTTGTACCTGTGCCTTTTGATTCCAGTATAGATTTTTAATTATGCTGATACCTCTATCATCTATTCCAATCTTCTGTAGCATATCAAAAAGTTTATCGTGCTGTATGCGGTCAAAGGCTCTTTCGTAATCGATAAAGCATGTGAAAACATCGTTTCGCTGATCACGGCATTTTTGGAGGAGAATGTTTATTCCGAAAAGTGCTTCACTCGTTCCGAAAGCGTTTTTGAAGCCGAATTGAGAATCATCAAGATCTTCCTCACATCTGCTCTGATGTGAGCGTGGATGATCCTTAGGAATGCTTTGAGCAAGTGAGACATGAGGCTGATTAAGCGATAATCACCAAATTTTTTTGGCTGTTGTTTTTTAGGTAGAGCAATAAAGGTTGATGTTAGCCAGTCAGATGGAATTTAACCTGTCTCATAGATACTATTAAATAGTTTAACTACCAATTTATATAACATTTGTAAATACCTCGGATTTAAGAATAGTTGGTCCCATGCCCTCATTCACGTATACCGCATCAGCTCTATAATCTTTAAAGTTGGCCTCTATATAACTGGTCCATGTGTTTTTTAGTTCTTGCTCCTCCAAAATTAGTTGGTTACGATCATTTGTAAGTAACATAGTCGTTCTCTTCCTGCGGGCTCCAGCTACTTCCT
This sequence comes from Taphrorychus bicolor, assembly GCA_951812265.1. Lineage (NCBI taxonomy): Eukaryota > Metazoa > Arthropoda > Insecta > Coleoptera > Curculionidae > Taphrorychus > Taphrorychus bicolor. Next base: position 66,532,513 of record OX638297.1, read on the forward strand.
TTACTTTTCTGTGCATATTAAAAGTATCATGTTTGGAGCAGAGGTCTTCCATTTCTGCACATTCCCTTTCCATTCATCCTTGCTTGGCTTCTTTGATCTCCCTTCTTATGACCTTTTGTATTTTTTTATATTTGTCAGGTTTGTTCTTCGCCAGTCTTCGCTGCTCCATGAGGGTTAGAATGGGATCTGTCATCCACTTGTTTTTGGGTTTAAAGATCTCGCGGAGATGTAATTTACACGTGTCCACAATGATATTCTTGATGTTATTCCAAAGAGTCTCTATATCTTGGAGCTGGTTTTCCTGTAGACTTGTTAACCTGTTATTCATTTCTTCGGCAACAATATGTCTGACTTCAGGGTCATTTAGTCTCGTTACATCAACTGCTCTAGCTGGGTATGTTTGTTTTTTAGCTTTTAAGTTTAACGACAGTTCAGTCCCAAGGGGATTATGGACCGAGCTAATGTCAGCCCCAGGGTAAGTTTTGGCATTTTTTATTATATTTTTTAAAAGCCTATTAATCAGTAAATAGTTCATCTGATTTCTAATTGGTGTTGAGTTATTTAGATTACTGCGTGGGGCTAGCGAAGTATAAAGTCTTCGTTTGGGTAGATCGAAAAACGTGTTAGCAATTGAGTCCTGACAAAACTCTTAGAGCCTGTCACCTCTCTCGTTGGAGCTACCAAGTCCAAAACTACCAACTATATCGGTGCGTTGTCCTTGACCAATTTTGGCATTGAAATCTCCCAACACAATAATAACATTATCGCTCTTTAACGTCTTCATTGTGGAATCAATTAGCTCATACAAATTTTCCACTTCCATATCATACTCCTTCTCAGCAGTTGGGGCATAAACCTGAATAAGATTGATATTGAATGGTTTGCAGACTATTTGTAGTAAGCATATCCGGTTGGTTATTGGCACAAAATTCTTAACATATTTTGTGTATTCTGATGAAACAAAGATGCCACCGCCGCCTCGATGATTTTGGTCCTTGTCATTACTACCTGAGTAGTATAGTGTGCCGTGCTCATGTTGAACTGATCCGCAGCCTGGCCAACCGTGTTCACTCATACCCATTATGTATATGCTCATTCTCTTCATCTCCTGAACCAAATTATGGAGCTTCCCAACAGGGTTCTCACGTTTCATGTACAGATGCGCATCTTTGATTTCACTATAATCTGCCCATTTAAGGGCTGCCCGGGACTAGGGACTGTCTTGTTTATATTTCTCGCCATAGTGATTTCTTGGGAAAAGATGATCAAGGTGGTTTTCCGTTGCTTTCCTTGATTTAATTTCAGCCACCTAATCTGGGAACAGACGCTGTTAGTAGCCGCCCATTCTGAGTCAGTCGCTACTCGGTTCGTCATATCTGACTATCCGATCTTATATAAAATGAATATGAAATATGATTGCAATATGTGCTTGTTTTTACTACTTCCATATGGTTTTGTACGTTCGGTTAAAAAATCTATATGAAAAAAATACCCCAACTTGTGATTTAATATTTTTCTCGCTCTCTTACGCTATTTTTCTCTTGCCGCCTCTTACTTATTTCAGGGAACGCCTATGAGCTGTCCCGTTTTGCGAGAAGAAATAAATAAACTAAGCAATAATTATTACATTGTACACTACAGCGGCGTTATGTGAGGAATCCCCGTCAAGACAAAAATTTCTTTTTTTTTTACTTTTTTTTGCGAACTGAAGATAAACCCATCAAATTTTAAATTTTTGAAATTATCTCGATCTGCTCTGTCCAACCCATGTAATAAAAGGGTATACTTGAAATAGACTGTGTTCAATTCTTTGGCTAAAATTCTACAACTTATGTATAAAACTTTTTTCTGAAATGAAAGACAAAAAAGTTAAAAGTGGGTGTAATTTATAACGGGACACTCTGTACAAGCAGTAAGCGTTTTGAGTTGCTCAAATGCGATTAATTGCGTTTGCATTAATTTTGATTTATTATGTACATTATTATAGTGAATAACGCTCCGCGCCTCATTCTATAGTGTTTAATTTTTTTTTATTGTGAATACAGCTAATTGAAAAGGGTAGATAACGGTTGTAAAACATACAACACTTTATGTTTGTGAAATTGCCAACCTTTGGACCTTTATTGAGGTGTTCTTCAGGGTAATTTCAATAAGCAAAGTTTATCACACGAAGTTACTCATGTTTTTGTCGTCCTGTGTGTTGTAATCTTCGTTTGCTCACAGTGTAGTATGGGTATTGATTGTTTTTTTTTGGTAGAGTAGAATGTTATTATAGAAGATTATATACAGGGTGATTCACGGTGATGGTACCTTAGACGTATCTGTAGAACGGCTTCACATATTTATTTCAAGTTTCGTGTGTGGCCACAATGCGTCCAAACTCTATTTCTAAAATATTTTCACCTTTGCACTGTTGCCGGTTCAGCTGAAAAAGAGTAACAACCTTCATTTTTTAATTGGATTACCATATATTAAAAGTTATTTTCGGATTCCTTATAGATTTCTTTATGATACTACTTTAACATTTCTATACCTATGTCACACCGTTTTGCATATATTTAATAATTTCATGTTTTCATATTTAAAAATAGGACTCAAAATAATAATTAAAATCTCACGATCCGAAAGATTTAACGATATGAGTGCCGGGACTTCGTTAGCCAGGACTATGTGCATGACTAGCATATGGGCAGTTAGTGACGAAAACCTTCAGGGCGGGCCACAATTGAATTTCATTCGTCAGAAAAGAAAAATTGTCAAAAGTTCGTTTTTTCAAATACAATAATCTGTGGATTGTTCTTCGCAGACAAAGGTCATTCAATTTAGAACAAATCGGTGTATACTTTATCATACCTAAATCTAACAGTTTTTGACTTATAAGCATTTATTTCTTCAAATATTCAAATATTTCCGTATTCCATTTTAATTCAACATTAGTGGTTCGGGTATCTAATTGAAGTTACTGGTTGAAAAATTCGGATAGAACAAATATTTTAATATCGGTCACACCGTTGTCATATATTCAGTGTCTTTGAATTTGGTTTACTTTGTGTAAAATTTACTGATTAACTTGTTGTTTCTGCACATGGAGAGAGATAATAATTATTCTAGTGGCGTTATTATGAATTTATTCATAATCCATGGACAATGTAACAAGATTATGAACCGAACATGCAGGAAATTCAGGGAAACTTCTCCAGAGCTATTACCTATCAATAAAAGGAAATATAACAGCACTTATTAAAACAATATCTAAAATAATTAAACGGTGCAATCAAATAATACATAATATCTATAATAAATGTTCAAATTCATCTCGCTAGCTCGCCTAATTTCCATAAGATCTAAATCCCGAAAAGCTTGTTCCACCTGATTTTGTAGTTCTTCTCTAGTGTTTACTGGAGTTTTGAAAACAATGTTTTTGATGGTACCCTAAAGGTAGAAGTCGAGTGGGGTAAGGTCGGGTGACCTAGGTAGCCAATTCCATATGGCCCCAACCGCCTCATCCATCTGTCATCAAAAATCCTGTACAGCGTATGGCTTACTTCGTTTGTACAATGTGCTGGATCCCCTTCAAGCTGATACCAAGTGCTGTGGTATTGTGCAAGAGGAGGAGTGTCCACAAAATCTTTTATTTTCATGATTAATTACACTTTCTTGAATCCTGTTAAATTTCCTTTTATTAATAGATAATAGCTCTGGATAAGTTTCGTTGAATTTCCTGCATGTTTGGTTGATAATCTAGTTACATTGTCCATTGATAATGAATAAATTCATAATAACGGCACTAGAATAATTATTATCTCTCTCTCCATGTGCATAAACAAGTTAATCAGCATCAAATAAAATTTTACACAAAGAAAACCAAATTCAGAGACACTGAATATATGACAACGGTGTGATAGATGTTAAAATATCTGTTCTATAAGAATTTTACAACCAGTAACTTCACTTAGATACCCGAGCCCCTAATGTTGAATTAAAATGGAAGACGGAAATGTGCATTTGAAGAAATAAATGCTTATCAGTGAAAAACTGTTAGATTTAGGTATGATAAAGTTTGCACCGATTTGTCCTAATTGAATGACCTTTCTCTGCGAAGAACAATCCACAGATGGTTGTATTTGAAACAACGAACTTTTGACCGTTTTTCTTTTCTGACGAATGAAAGTTAATTGTGGCTCGCTCTGTAGGTTTTCGTCACTGACTGCCCATATGCTAGTCATGAGCCCACTTGAGGTTTTAATTATTGTTTTGAGTCCTATTTTTAAATATGAAAACATTAAATTATTAAATATCTACGAAACGGTGTGAGATAGGTATAGGAATGTTAAAGTGTCATAAAGAAATCTATGAGGAATCCGAAAATAACTTTTAATACATTGTAATTCAATTAAAAAAGCGAAAGTTGCTACTCTTTTTCAGCTGAACCGGCAACAGCGCAAAGGTGAAAATGTTTTAGAAATAGAGTTTGGACGCATTTGTAGCCACACACAAAACTTGAAATAAATATGTGAAGCCGTCCTCCAGATACGTCTAAGGTACCATCACCCTGTATATGTAAGGTTCTTGAGAAAGACCTAAATAAAGGTCGAAACATTGGCAGTTTCATAGACGAGAAATCTTTTTTATGTCCTTCACCCGTTATCTACCCATTTCAACTTGTTAAAACGACGCAAAACATATATGACTGCACTTAATCCTGATATTAATTAGCGTTCTAAGTATGACTTAAATTACTAAAGATACTTGGCTAGTGATATTCGCAGCGGTCCATCATAGTTTTTTATATTTTTCGTACTCCCTTGTTGTGTCTAAACCGCATTGTACCATGCTTTTTGCTGATTCACATGACACAACTTCAAAAGGAGCAATCTCTATAAGTTTTTTTTTTCTTTTGGCAGCTCTCCCTGTTGTGTTGAGTGAACACACCCCCCCCCCCCCCCCCCCCTTTAAATTGTAATAGCCATCGAAGAAAAGGCGGAACACCTTTTTGTAACGTACAATAAAATAAAGTTGGTAAGTTTATTATTGCTTTAGGGGAAAGTGCGAGCATCGGTGCGGGCCAGACCGTCGCTGCGCAAGTCAGTCAAACATTTGAACAAATCCAGGACGTCGGTCCCAGTGGAGCGCAAGGAGAACTTGGCTTGTCACGACGTGCACAGCCAACCAAGTTGTTCCAAATCCGGGGTCAAGCTGAATAAATCAGTTAGGCCTAAGAGTAGGAAGGACATGTCTTTAAAGACGAAAAATGCGTCCAGCGATAAGGCCTTGAAGCTAGGCGGTAAGGGTAAGAAAGTGCCGCTGTCGTCCCAAAAGGTCAAAGCGGAGGCCAGCGCGCAGCCTCTAGAGAAAGAGAAGGAAAAGGATGAAGAGTTGCACTTGAGAGAGATTTGCTTCATCAAAAATCCCGAAGGTAAAACCATGATCGCCAAGTACAAAAACAAAGAAAGCGAAGAGTTTGACGATAATTTGGTAGTATCGTGGGACGCTCCCAACTCGAAAGCCACAGTGTTTACGCATAAGTCCAGAGTGTCTTCGGCTGCCAGTTTTATCCAAAACAAATCGCCGTCGGAGCCGGGGTCGAGCAAACAGGGCGCGTTTCGAATTCACAATTTCGCCAAAAATTCGCTGAAGAATAAGTTTAAAAAACAGGCGCTGAGACGGTTGGCGAGCGCCACCGAACTGGGTAAAATCGAGAAAAAGAAGAAGAAGAGGCTGCGCATGAAATCTCTAAACTAATCAAACGATCTTAAAAGGAATTAACTGTGCGTGAAAGAACGTTTGTGTGCGTTAGTTCTCATTATGAAATTTGTACGTTTCAGAAACGTAATTTTATTGTACCTTTTTAATTATATTACCTATTGGAGAGTAAGTAAATGTTTTTGCAGGTTTGGTGAAAAAGTTAGGCTCTGTTGTACAACAATGGTTTAAACTCAAGATACTCAGGAGTTGACAGATGAATGAATATAAGCAAAATATTCAAATAGTTACTGATGGTATGTGGGGAAGAAGTGGGTGTATTTATGTAGCTTTAAGGTTGCTGATGATGGCCGAAACCGGTTCATCAATTAAGGATTTTTTTAAGCCGCATGAAGTACACCACCTTCTCGACCTACTTAAAAATGAATAGTTGTACAACCGAAACGATCAAAATTGGTGACAACAGTTAAGGTTTCGGTGTTAGTTTTATTAGCAATGTTTTTAAAGTTTGTGGGTTAAAATGTTGATGGAAGAAGTTTTATTATAGTATTTCTACTATATTTCGTATTGCAAAATCAAGTATTGCATAAAACAAGAGAAGGACATAGTTTCATTACTTGCTGAAAATAAGATAGGTAGTAGAAAGAGAGGATTTGGTTGAGGTTTAAGTTGTTTTGGCATGTCTCTTAGCCAAAGAAATTACTTCTGGTGCTATAAAAGCAGATGCGCAAAGCACACCGGTGGCCGCCCTGACACCAAATGTGTTCAGGTTAGTTGTATAGACGACCTGGTATTCCTCTAAATTTCTCGGCTTTTAAACATTTTTTTCTTCCAACTATCTCAATTCAAGATTGAAACAATTATTGGATGAAGCATATATCTCAATCATTTTTAAATATGCTCTTATTCTTCAAAAACAAAATGAGTAATAATTGATACAAATTGTTGATCAGTGTGAAATCAACATTACGAAATATAGTAGGTACTATTGGCATATATGGAACCAGAGAGTGATATGATTTTGTGATTTAATTAGAAAGAAACTTTATTTTGACTATTAATTTAAATTTACAAAATAAAAATTTATTAACCGTACATGTCCGTTGTTTTATTGGTAAAGTAAGAAAAATAGTATATTATATACTAAGGTTGTGAAGTACATTATTATGACCCGAACGTCAAGTTTACCCGAACGTCATATCGACTCGTTCTTCTGTTGTGTTACCAGCATTTTGATTAAATAAAAATCTCCCTGTTAACCACCAATTATAACAGTAAAATAGTATATTATAAACCAAGGTTGTTAAGTACATTATTATGACCCGAACGTCAAGTTTAAATCTAAGGATCTAGGATCTAAGACGTGAGGGTCATAAGTAGGTCACAACCGCGGTGTATATACGATTTTTTCCATTATTAGACTCGATAAATCTACAACAGAAAATTGCCTAAATTAGTAAGATAGCGCTCGGCATATTTTATTGATAAGAACAGGCGCGTCTTCAATCCATATGGAGGCATCGTTACCGTGGCAACCGATAAACAAAATCGCCGTATGACGATATCACGGCGCCTAATGCGCCTGATAACTGACAGCTTTATCTCCCTAGGGAGATAATCGGCCATAACGTTGTCATTATAGACCGCTTATGTTCAATTGTTTTATAAGCAAAACGAGAAAACCTACTTTACAGTAATTCTGCTGGCTTTTAACGGTCCGTATTATAGCTAGTAGTGGAAAGTAGTATATTATACAACAAGCATTTAATGAGAGTCGTTATTCTCGAGGATAACGTTTGAGCCCACGAGCGATGCGAGTGGCACAAGTTGCCCGAGAGAATAACGCTCATTAAATGCGTGTTTAATACTATGCTTTATCCACGACCAAGATTCTGGGTTTTCTCAAATATAGTAGGTTCTAGGTGCCACAAAGATAATTCACAATTTTAAAACCTCGACAACGACTGGTTTCGCCAATCGACGGCGTGAATCACTGCCACCTAGACCATAAGGCCGTGAAGCAGAAGCTGTGACGTCACAGTCGTGGTCCAAGGTCACTAGTGTGAGACCATTTGAATTGTATGGATTTCAAATATTTTTTTCGACTTTGCGACTAATATTATTCATTTTGTATTCATAATTTTGTTTTTATAAATTGTGCCGGACTTTAGGACATTTCTTGCAGCTAGTGCTGCATTTAGACTAACAACAAGTGCTTTAAAAGTGTTGAAAATTTCTCAAACGTGGTTGGGTGTCACGGTGCGAAAACAATGTAAACAGGTCTAGCAAATCCGTTGTTTGGTTTCAAAGGAATGAGGGTGTGAAGAAAAAATGGATGTAAGCTAATCTATATCTGAAGAAAATAGTAGGGTAAGTTAAAATGCAGAGTACCTACATAGTTTCATAAACAAAAGTTAGGTTAACCCTCAGTGACTCATCCTGATTCCTGAATTTGAAAAAGGCCAGACTAAAGTCTATAAACTAGAACAGTAAACTTGCCAGTAGGCAAGTATAGAGGGTTGCATTTAACTTTTTAATATATACCTATTAAGAATGTAGCTTTTTTTCCCAAGAGTTATTTCACCCAGAGCAAAGAATGCAAAAAGATCTAATAATTTATATTCTTTTATACAAAACCCTAGCTCCTTTATGTAACACCCTGTTACAAATTTCAAAATTTGTTACATAAACAGATTTATTTGCTCTCAACGTATTCCTATATAAACCATGTATTACATTTACTCATTTAGGTACACTGCACGGACCAAACATTTGGTCCAAGTATCAAATGATGTCACTGTGGTGTAAACACTGGGAATCAAATATTTGGTTCAGAGTAACGGAGGTAGATCAAACAGTCTTTTTTATGGTGTAAACACTTTAGCCCCAAATTGGATTCTGGAATTGGATTGCAGTTTCCGAAAAGGGCTAAAGCTTCCATTTATAACTAAAACAGCTGTTCTTTGACAAACTTTGATTCAAGTTGATTAGGTACTCAATTTGTTCCTTGGTCTAATTTGGTCCATGTGGTGTAAATGTACTACATGACTAAGATCAAACTCGGCAAACTTCATATTTCTGTTAAAAATTTAGGAATTATCTTTAGGAATTACATTATCTTTTAACTGTTAATTTTCTTAAAGGAATAAGCAAGAGATCATCATATACCTACCATTTATACCCAAAACTTGATGTCCTGCATAGAACTTCTTTAGTGAGGTCTTCACAGTCAAAATGGTAGAAACTCAATAGTAGTTGGAAAGTGGCAGTGTCCAGAAAGTACCTACCTACTTACTTCCACAAACAGAGATGTATCGAGCCTACTTCCTCCCTACTTCGAGAGGACTTGAGTGCTAGTGTGTGTAGTAACAGCAAGGACTCAAAGTAATAAAAACTGTATGCAGTGATATGTGTTGAAAGTGCAAAATGTTGTAATCTGCAGGAAGTTGTTTTTTTTTCTATTTATAGGTAATTAAATAAGTTTAAATTGCCAACAACTTTTCATTGTAGTAAATCCCGGGTTATTCAACTTATTATTAGTCATAGTCGTAATCATATTCCTAATTTTCATCCATTGTAACCCATAAACAAGCCTTGCCATGGATATTTTGTTTACACGGGTTGTAATGGGTGAAAATTGAGAATACAATTATTATGACTACAACTAAGAAGTTGGATAAACCCACACAAATAAAACATGTTTTGATTATTACAACATTTGGCCCTTAGCAATCAAAAATAAAACAGTTAATTCAAGAAACATACGTTTTTTATTTAGAAGGTATAGCTTATACAACAATGCATCCAAGCCACAGCAGCTTGATACTGTAAAAGAGTGTAAAAAAGACTTAACAAAAATATGAATGAATGTTACAGAAGACAAAAATGTTGACATCATTATCTTATTATTCTCTGCTTTTCCTAGGAATATGACTGGCATGGTACAAGTTCATTTCTCAACTCAATAAATAAAAGTATCCCTTCAAGGGATCTGTTTCATACTCAGTGATTTAATAGTTAAATGGAGACTATATAATTTAAAAGCATAAGTTAAGTGGGTAATAAGTTCTTACCACAGATCAATTTTGGAATGTCCAAAGGGGCTTGCAAAGTCTGATCTGTTTCTTCATTATAAAAAATAAACTTTTTCTGTACTTCATCCTTGCGAAAATGCACCTCACATACTTAAATCGCCAGTTTTCTACAAAGTTCATGGAATTCATGCTTTGTTAATAAATAATAATAACCTAACTTTCTCTAAAATTCTTGTTACTTATTTATGTATAAATGTACCCTACTATGTTCTCCAGGCACGAAATCTTCTCTTTTAAAGGCTCTAATCCATTTTTCTCTTAAATCTTCATCCCTGGGAAACCAAAAAACCGATTTTTTAGGTCCATTCTTTAAGTTTGTGTTGCACCCCGACACGTACCGGTAAGGCATTTTCACAGTTTTTAAACACTAAAATGCATAGTTCCGAATTTAACACAAACTTTAATACGTTTCCTAAAGTCCAGTAATGTTCATAAAAACAACATTCGCATTAAAAACAGAATAATCACAGTAAAATCACGTAAAATATACACGAAATCATTTGAAATCCATCCATTTCAAATGGTGACCTTGGACCACGACTGTGACGTCACAGACTCTGCTTCACGGCCTTATAGTCTAGGTGGCAGTGCGTGAATCGACATGATCATTTCAATGCTACGAGGGTGGACGGTAAATTAATTCATTTTATGGCCTATTTTAAGTATTTTCACTGAAAAGTAAATTTTTTAGTGAAGGAGAGAAACTGTAACCTACATTTGTCTCAATACATCCTAATAGAAGGATAATTATTTTAATGAACCAGTGGTAACTACCGATTTCATGTTCAGGGCAGTTTACTTTTTGAGTTGTCAGTTGCCTACGCCATGTTTCGTTACCATGACAACTCATGTCACATGCACCGCGTTGATGCAGTTTCCCCCGATCCGGCTTCAATAATTCATATTGTCCGCCAAAAAATTTGCCGGCGGGGTTTTCGAATCGCTTCATTCTCCCACGACGGCGCCGAACTCATTAGATCAAGTTTGCGACCTCGCTCACTGCGTGACGTGATGTCCACCCGACCAATCGATATCGTGACCGCTCTGAAGTGAGAGAAAAAAGAACAGCGGCGAGTCGACAAGGGGAGACACACGTGAAAAAAGATCAGAAGAGCTATCTCGAATACAAGGAAAAATCCACGTTTTTTTTTTCGATTCAAGCTCAACACTAGAAACTTCTTGCTTAATTTTTAAGTGCACTGATGTGCTAAATATTGTACATACAGTAATTACGAATTACGTCTCAATCCGGTGTCGTCAGGGTGAACCAAACTGTTATCATAATTCAGGTTTTTCTGGAACTTTATGTGTTACAATAATTCACGATAAACATCAATGTTCTTTGGTTTTTTCTGTGTCTTTTTCTGATTGGAAATTAACTAAAATATTTAGTATCAAATATTTTGTTTTTGTTATTAATAAGTTTTTCGCTTTCTAAAACGCAGCCACCAACATGTTGATGTTAGTATTACTCATAAGTAAGGTTACTGATTTACTTGCGCTTTTGATTTGCCTATAATATACTAGGTTTTAAGTAGGTACTTAAGAAATTAAGGCGTGTTTAAAGTGAGGAACTTCGAGGCCTAAAAGGTGAATTCGCAGGAGCCTAGTAGTTTCGAATCTTTTTCGAATTTATTTCGAGTTTATTTTATTATACTCTTTTTACTATAATGTGTCAATAAAATGGAAACAACAAAGTCTAATATTATGACAACCGTCCCGGCAGCCATGCCCACCAATATTGAACAAGGAAAAGGCCCTATCAGTGAAGGAATTTCACCCCTTCAATCTAGGACAAAGGGGCGGCATGAATGTCCTCCCATGCCTGATCTATCTCTATGATGTAAGTTCTTATTCTTTAAATGACACAACCGCGGTATTGCATATCCGAGCTACAGGACCTTTCTTATTATGGATCTGGTGGTAACACCCATATGGTAAATGGTATTACCTTAGATAGGGAAAACCCCAAACAAACAAACGAACCGCGTGACACAACTCATTATTCACTTGTGATCAAAGTTCATTATTCACAAGAATAAAGGTTAGCATTAATTTTGAAAGTAAATCTTGAATCTTTACAAGAATATGACTATGGATTGAATATAAATTAATTTGCATGGTTTATGCTATGACATTGAGCCAGTTACTTTTCATGTGACTGACAGAAAAATTATGGCATAAATTTTATTTTACAGAAAACTTTTCGCGATAATTTTTCTGTTGTTGAATATTACTATGGTTACAATTGTTCTATAACAATAGAATATTGGACAAATATTGAATAACAGGTGGTGAATGAAATTCTCAATACTAAATTAATAAAAATCACATTGACAGATAAACATGATGATGCGCATGACATTTAACAGACGAACCCAGAATTCGAGAACCTATGCGATTTCGACTAATAACGGTTTCGGGTGGTGCTCTCAAGCGCTCTGAGAGTATTCCTATTCTTCGTTTTTTTCAATAAGTATGTAAAGATGGCAATACATTCTGATCGGTCTATCTGTGTCATTGTTGTGTTCAAATAATTTTGGTGAATGAAACTTGTTTATATAAGTTGGCGATAGCCAACTATTTTAAAAAAACGTTACCGGACATATGACATACAACATTTTATTTTATAGGTTTTAAAGCCAAGAAAAATTAATGAAATATGAGAAATAGTATGCACGGCAAATATTTTTGAAAAGATCGGTATAATTTCATTACGGTCCTGAGTATCGTAATGAAACGCTATGGTACTCATACTGTAAAGAAAATTCATTACGGTACTCAACTCAATACTGTAAAATTTCATTACGGTACTCAGCACTGTAAAAATCTATTTACCCCCCTACTTCTATTTTTTTACCTTCCTACTTCTATTTTTTTACCTTTCTACTTATTAAAATATAAATGGGGATAGGAATGTTCTAAACCGTTGACAATGATAATGTGCTCCTTGGGTGTGTTAACTAAAAGCGTAATATATCTACCAAAATGGGCCACACAGCAGTTAAGTGTACAAATAATAATTTTGTTACAAATGGCAGTATATCGGTATAATAGCAAAAATAACTTGACCTTATCACATAAATAACTGAGGGCAACTAGAACAAAATGAGTGCATTTTTGCAATGAGGGCCTTCAATCTTCTTTAAGAGCCTTGTCCTATTCGAACATTGGCAGTCATTAGCGCTACCTGTACTTTGTCGACCGCCTTTCTAAAAAGACTTGTCGTAGTCTCACTAGACCATTCTCGCAGATTCTTTAGCCACGATATTCTTTTAGGCCCGGGCCATCATCTGCCATCGTTTTTTCTTTCTATTATCAATTTGAGAAGTCGGATTTTTTTGTTTCTGAGAATGTGTTCAAAGAACTCCAACTTTCGTCTTTTAAGTGTGAGCATGACTTAGGTATCTTTTGACATTCCTGCAAGCACATCCACATTACGCCCTCCGACCATTCAGGATATCTTTAACATCCGTCTATACGTCCACATTTCGAAAGCTTCCAGCATGGCGCTTGTTAGGGTCCACGCCTCAATCCCATAATAGAAAATACTTAAATATATAAATTTTTTTATTTAATTTTTTTAATTTTTACAATTTTTAATTATAAATGTGTACCATTATACCATCAACAAAGCAAATAAGTACGGGCCTATATGCCTCCCAATAATTTTAAAACCGAACTTTATTCATGAGTTGGCTTTTGTTTGCTAACTCCGCAAATAAAAAAATAATTTTTTCTACAAACGTCAAATAATGACGCATTTTACGCTTTCATTTGACAAACGAAAACCTAGCCTTTTTTGAGGATCAGAATGTGAGTGTACTTTTCCGCGCGTTGCCCAGGACAGCAAGCGAAATAGTAGATTATGTCACTAGGAGTAAAAGTGGGTCTTTTTGTGCTGAGCCCAGAGATTGAGGGCCGAAGCGAAGCTGAGGCCTGCAACTGGGCGAAGCACAAAAAGACCTTTTACTCCGCGTAACATATACTATTTTTTTTTCAAGCATGCAGGAAGTCTATTTCAGAGTGATTCAGTGTTTCAATTTTCTCTCATCCTCTTTAAGCGGGTCTAGGTACTTACCCAATTAGTGGTGTATATAAATAGAATGTGTTAGAACGGTGGTGTGTGTATGTTCAATGGTTTTAATGGTATTAAATCATAACCAATGGTTTAGGTGGTTGAGGTAAATTATGGTAAACTAACAATTTATAGCATTATTATTAATACTAAAATAATAAAAATGACATTGACAGATAAATATGATGACAACTAACGACATTTAACAGAATTCGAGAACCTATGCGATTTCGACTAAAAACGGTTTCGGGTAGTGCTCTCGAGCGCTGTGAGAGTATTCCTATCCTTTGTTTTTTCAACAAGAATGTAAAGATGGCAATAAGATGGTTAAAATATGCGCCACCATGACAATAGCGGTGACATTTGACTTTACTTTTACTGCCTAGGACTTTTTTGCTACTTTTTTTGGTCTCAGGATTAGAAAGCCCACTTTAGGTGTGCGTATGGAGAGAACAAATGACGTACTTTTAGTCCGTTTGATAAAAAAAGATTTTTTCGCTTGCTGTCAATAGCAACTACCACCACTCAACCAATTATTAAAAACGTCATTGTCACTTTGATTTAAATTTTCAGATTGTGTTTTCAGTTATGTTCAGTTGTGATTCACATTATTTGAAATTGATCGTTTGAAGAAAAAACGTTGTATGCATTACGAGCACAAAGTAACTTTTTTGCTCTCGAGTGATTGCCGCTCTCCGCTTCGCGTCGCGCGGCAAACTTCACTCTCCGAGCAAAAAAGTTGTACTTTTCGCTCTTAATACATAAATAACTATTTAAATAGACATTTTATAGGTAAGTAAATTAATCAATTAAACCATAAAGTTTGATACATGGTTGAATGCAGAATAATAAGCTCTTCTAATATTAGATGTAAAAAAAATTACGACTTTATTTGAAAATCCAAAGTTGATGATGGTTACTCAAAAAGGAAACGTCGGCTTTCATTTTTTTGCATTCCATGTGAAAGACTGTTAAAAAGTGCCTGTATGAGGTGGTTCTCCCCTTTTATGTAACATTAACCATAAAATTACTATTTGTTAAAAACAAAATCGTTAAAATTTTCTTTTTTTCGCATAACATCGGAACGACTCAAAATATCCCAAGTTTTAAAACCGTCTTATTAAGCTCCAAATGCCAAATTTTTCTCTAATTTAACCGATAACCTATCTCTTGCCTTTTACGAGATGTCTATGGTGGACATCTTTATCTTGAACACCCTGTATATATTTAATTTTTTCATTTCCTTTAGGCAGTTTACTAACTAACTGGCACTTCTTAAGTAGTCTACCTAAGAATTGCCACTTCCCATCCAGCCATTTTTATTTAGAAGCCCAAATAATTGATTTCGAGTCGCGCCCAAAATAGTACTTAAAGAAAAGAAAAGAAAAATCTCCCAAAACTGCACCTACCTGCAGCTCAATATGCTATTTCAAGTTAGGCAGAAGTACTACCTTTAAAATGGATTGAGTTTCACGGTGAAGAAAAAGGTCCTTTTTTTTTCTGGGTCTTCAATTCTTGAAACTTAAATAAAAGTGCGAATACTACTTTGAAAATTAATTATATCAAAATTAGTGCTACGAAGGACGTAACTAATCTTACGTAACGAATGAGCAGACACATTTGAATACTATAAAAAAAACACGACAATATAAACTCAACACAACTACCGAAAGGAACTCCAAAATTATCGAGAACTATATAAATAAACATTTCAATTTTTGTCTACGTTGTCCTCGATTTTATTGCATTCTGATCCATCAAACAAAAAACTTTTATACACTCTTAAGGTGGACTCTATTCTGTTTATACAACCATACATATTATTCATATTCCTTGAAGACAAGTTCGTCACTTAATGTCCCCGGAATTATTACATTTAGACCACTGTGCGCCGCGCGCCGCCCCGGTGACATTTACCCACTTACTTCCATATCATACAGGACATTGCCTATCTTTTACATTGCTGGCATTGGACTGCAAAAGGAGGGGATGGAAACACAATACCTCGTATATTGCAATTTGTGCACATGCTGAAAAATAAGCGCTCTTTTGTAATTGGCACAGTTAGACCCTTGTGCAGTTCGACTCACGTACTCTGAACGAATCGCAAACTAGGCCGAAAGCACTTGGTCCGTGATTCGTGACATCCAATGTTGCCGATACTTTCACGAGTTACTCTGGGTACTCGACGTAAATGCGTGTGACGCATTTACGTGGAAAAATATTCGATACGGAGGTATGTGATTCTAACCAAGTACGTTTGGAGATTTGGCAACAACCCACGCACACGCGCATATTGAATCGGATCCGGGTCCCCATATTTTGGCCTCAAGATCACTAAGGAATGTCCGGTACGTATTGACGTACTTGCATTTACCCGGCTGTGCTCAAGGTTGCTGTGTGTCGGGGTGTCCGCTGCAGGAGCGACTATTTGTAGCTTTATTCCAACGTTGCCATTTTCAGATATCTGTCATACGTCGATGTCACTGATACGACTCAAGTCAATGGTCAACTTTAACTTGCAAACGTGACGTCACGATTTGAGAAAATACTTTTAAAGTATCTTCGCATGTAATTAAATGTTTTTTCAATTATCTTAAATCGAATGAAACTTAAATTTTGCTGGACGATCATCATTCTTGATAGTAAAGCAAAAAAAATACCTTTATGCCGAAATATGTGGTAAGGAGACTACTTCAAATGTTCAAATTCAGACAAATGAGCATGGAAATAGAAGTTTGGTGTTTCCAGTAGATAGGGCTAGAAGCTTGAATAAGATGTTTAAATATTTATGGCATGAAATCTGAGTCATGTACGCCTAGACTTGGAAATCTGGCACTAAATCCATATAAGTCGAGCTTGTGCCTGCAAGGAAATAATTGTAAATTGTAAAAAAAATTGATGGTTACTGTGGTGAGAAATACCTAGATAACACTTGAAATGTTCAGGGATAAATTAAGGCGAAATAATTTTCATAGGCTACTAGACCACAACCTTGGTGGTTGGTGAAGAATGTGGTATTTAGAATAAAGTATAAATGTTTCTTCTCAATTTAATATAAATATATTGTTACTTTTGAGGTTATAATTATTTCTGGAAGAATTCAAAACAAAACCTGTCTCTTAATGGATCACACATTCTATTATAACAAACACTTATTCAAAGATTTTCTTCAATACAATCTCACTGGTACTGGTAGAATATAACAACATATTTTTAAATGATATAAATAAATTAGATACTTAAGTAAATATGCTTAAAAATATATGCCATGAAGCCCTTTTGCTATCTTCTTTTTCTATATCTTTGCCCTTTTATTGAGTTACATACTACTTATAAGGAATGGCTTCTGTTTTCTTACTTGTCTACTTATTTGTCTGTTCTATACTCTACAACAATAAAGCTATTAAGGTATTAAAAACATAGCTCCAGTGAAACAATTACAAAAAAGGGCAAAAATATGATTGGAACTAAGTTAAGCATGAATGACGGTATAATTCTTACTTAAGCACCTACTTAGTATTATCGTATCCTCCTTGATTAAGTTAAGGACTATGAAGACAAACATTGCAAAGAGTGAAAGATGGAGTTGAAATATGGGCTACTTAACAGTTGTTCCAATCACGCAATTCTCAGATATCAATAGTGTGAATTGAAAGTACATTTTTTGAAACTGTATGTGAAGCAGAATTAGGGTCTGTGTAGGCAGAATCAATTTTATTTAATTCCTGTATAGTTATGTGGCAATGTTATCCAATAGCTCTGACCTGGATATGGGAAATGTACTGCTTAGAGCAACCCACTTTTATTCTCAGCTAAATATCTTAATAAATATTATAGAAAAACAGATTTATATGCATAAAGGCAGATTTTTTTCTATTTACATCAACGTAATTTTTTGAGGTTGTTTTACCACCAAGTTGGATGACAGGTCACATGCTGCACAAAACC
The DNA here is from genome assembly GCA_951812265.1 of Taphrorychus bicolor. NCBI lineage: Eukaryota > Metazoa > Arthropoda > Insecta > Coleoptera > Curculionidae > Taphrorychus > Taphrorychus bicolor. The sequence continues at coordinate 66,550,339 of OX638297.1, forward strand.
GATTAGGTACCTATATTGGTAACTTCCTACTATTTAACATTGTACACCAATGCCCAGTACTGTATGTAGACCCTTGGAAGCCAGAGTGGAACACACTTGCACTATCACAATACACACAATCCTCAGTTAAACAAGGCTGTTCAAGCATGTAGCTAATGCCCTGCCAGTTCCAGCACTACTGTTACAATAACCTTGGCCAAACTTACATCAGTAACAAAAAAAAGCTTGCATGACCTGAGCATATCTTAATATTTTTGAGTATCTTCCTTTTCTTAAGCTGAGTTTATCCAACCTCTTTATCCTTTATCCATCAACAACTCAAAATTAAAAATATGACTATGAATGAGAAGCTAGGTAATACTGCCCTTAGTCATGTTCTCTACAACAATGTTATCACTGAAGAAAATTTAACTTTCCTTACGCCTCATTTTGAAGCTTTACAGCTGCACTTAAAGTCCATAATTTTGAAATTGTCTAAGACATGGGTTATCACATCACTGTTCGAAACATCTTCTGTGGTTTGTCGTTTAACAAACGGAGACTAGCAGAGCACTTCTTTGAAAGCAGCATGCTAAAATCTGTATTTCGCCTACAAATGTTGGTTTGGTAAACCTTTTTAATGACCATATAAAAGCAAATGTTTTGAGTTTGACAATTATTTAATGTTTGAATTTAAGCTTTTCTTAGCAAGTTTAGGTAACTATTACAAAATATTAAAGAAAATGTTGAAGAAATACTTCCAAACATGTAAAATTCTCTGCCTGGAGCTTGTTTGTTTACATTGTACAGCGCCCCCATAGACGACATCTGGCGTAAGATCTGAAAATGGCAACGTTGGAATAAAGCTACGATTAGTCGCTCCTGTCCGCTGCCAGGCCGCTCGTGGGATTTTCGCGTGTATTATAACGGCATGGATTACGCCGCGGGACGCTGATCTCATTGTCGCGGTCAAATAATTAATTAAAGAAATGGACAGCGGCTGTAGTGCGATGGCCACTACAGCGAATAACGGAGTCCTTGCCACAAACTCGTGGACCGTGTCCACCCTAACACGCCTACTCAGGCTATTACCACTAATCCGCCACCACAAGTTCGGAAAGCAACGCGAAAATAATTAAAATTGAATGGGATGCCAGACCGTTTTAGTCGATAACGGACAACGATAGAGCTAACTCTTCCGTACAGAAGAAAAACCAAGGTCAGTACTGCAGAAAATTAAAAGACCTACAGCTCAAACGTGCGGGGTAGCTCAATTGAGAGTAGTGTATTGACATAAAAACTGATTAACAAGAAATTAAATATTAGATAAAGTGATAATCCAAAATGATTGGGGCGCTTGTCTGTTCAATCCGCGTTCACCAACCTGTATGTATAAGTAGGCGACCATCTATGGAATGTAAACACGAATGCTGTAGGGTGATTAGCCTGGTAGTGGCGAGCAAGTCGAATGAATGGCCGCACCGGTACTGTCTACATGAATAATAGCAAAATAATTTCAAGGGCTAATTGCAGCTGTACAAGGGCCAAAACAGGGGGCAAGCAACTCAGTTGGAAGTTCCAGCAAACGAAACCAATAAGCTAAGTTAGTTTAAATCAAATCCAAATACGCATTACCCAACCGACGGCGGCACAACACAATAGCAGTAATAGCGGTTACTTGTATTTCAAATATTTCTTTGTAATTTTATGTATTTGAATGTCATACAAATTTCAAGTTTTTCTTTACAAATCCGACCACAATGACAATATGTTAGTCAGGCGAACGCAAACCAAAAACCCAGAGAAATATCCACGACTGTAAGTCTTTAACCGTTCAAGATGAACCACTTTCATCTTTGCTCTAGGAGTACGTTGGATCCTGTATACCATGTCGGTGATCCGTTTGATGACTGTATATGGACACTCCCAACATGGAGACAACTTGGAAGACTTTCCGTTCTTCCTTTGTGGATTATACAGCCACACCAAGTCACCTACCTTAAATCCTGCAGAATTCGCCCTTAGGTCATATCTAGCTTTCATCCGATCGCTGAAAATCTTTATCTTTGTCCTCACGTTTCGATGGATTTCCTTTAATCTTTCTCGAGGTTCATCAGCCTAGTTTTGGACATTTTGCACCGGATCTTCTGGCGATCCGTTCACCAAATCTACCGGAAGACGAAGTTCTTTACCAAATTAACCTTGGCAGGGGTATGTCCTGTCGAGTTATGCACTGCAACTCTGTAAGCCATCGTTAGAAGGGGCAGAAATTTGTCCCAATCTTTCTGGTGGCCCGCTATCATTTTGCAGAGGTATTGTTTCATGGTTCGATTGAAACGATCGACCATACCATCTGATTGTGGATGGAACGGAGTTGTCCTTGTTTTGCGGATTCCCAGAAGTTTCATGATCTTGAAAAGTTGCGATTGTTGACTGAAATTCTAATGGTACGCCGAATCTGCTGAATAATTCGTCAAACAAGACCCTTGCCAGGGTGTTAGTCTCCTGATTTGGTAGTGCATAAGCTTCAGGCTATTTTCTGAAATAATCCATAGCAACTAAGATGTATGTGTTGCCATCGTCCGTTTCTGGAAAAGGACCTGCCACGTCGATCGCAATTCTTTCAAATGGGGCGCCAACATTGTATTGCCTCATTTTCCCCCTAGTCTTTCTTTGGGGTCCTTTTACGGAGCAGAAGGTATCACAATTTCTGCACCACTCTTCGACGACATCTCGGCAATTCACCCAGTAGTATTTTTCCCGAATTCTATCCAGGGTCTTATTCACTCCAAAATGGCCTCCAGACACTCCATTGTGCATTTCTCGCGAGACATCTTTCCGTCTACTTTCCGGTACAAGCTGGAGCGTGACACTTTCACGGTCGGGGCTTTCCCAAGTCCTCTTCAGTAAACCATTCTAAATCGCCAAGGAATCCCATTTGGCCCACATAGCTTTTACTTCCGGGCCCTTATCTATTATGTCCTTCCAATCAGGTCTTTGATCTTCTAACTTCCAATGACGTATTAACCCCACAGCATTATCGGTTGTTAGTTCGACCTTCATTTCTTCAGTGGTCCAATATTCTTCAAGGTCAATCCTGGTTCTCTTAAGCATGCTTCATCATTTTCGTTGTTCTACTCGTGGGCTGTGTCGACATTCCCCTTTACAAGGCCTGCGTGATAATGCATCTGTGTTACCATGAGATCTGTCTGGACGATGTTCAATTTTTCCAGAGATGGTGAGGCTTCTTCCAAGCTGTCCAATCCTACTGATCCTGTTGGCTTCCGTGGGGCCAGTCAGAGTTCGCCCCTTCAAACCGACTGGTCTTAGTTTCCAGCTGCATGCGGTCGGCATTTTGGTCCATGTCATTTGCTTCCTGAATTCACGCTGCTCGTAAAACAATTGCTTTAAGATTGAGTTTGGGTGCGGCTCTTCCTGTACGTCAAGTATTCTAACGCTGTGGCCCCTGTTTATTCTCGACGCCTCATACTCCAATGCCAGAATTATTGCCCCATTTGCACTGGAAGGTCGAGTCAACCTCAAATGGTATTTCATTTCACTGTCGCCTGGTCAAGGAAATTAGAGGGAGCCGCAAGATATGTATGCTAATCTTGTCAAACGCACAATGTCCGCTCCAAATTCCTGTAGGTTTTCGCCTTGCTTCTGGTGCCTCATCTGTAGTTCTGTCTGGTAGATTATTTCGCGTTGAGCATTATCAAACCTCCGCTCTAACTCTGCGGCAATTGCGTTGTAATTACACTTTTCAGTGGTCGACAATGTAGGCATGATATCTGCAGCCTTTCCTCTCAAAACTACTAAAAGTTCGGTAGCCTTGTCCGAATCTGTTCATCCAGACCAACTGCTGTCGCCTCAAATTGGGCTTTATAAAAGCTCCAAGAAGTAGTGCCGTCGAAAACTGGAAGCCTAGTAATGTTTAGTCGCTCAGCGGTTGAAGTTGGCCCACTGCGACGTGTTTCCCAGATCCTCCACCGTTTTTCTAACTCCGTGATTTTCATCTCTACTTCATGTTTGCCTTGATCGACGTCTTGTTTTACTTGATCCACGTCTTGTTTGAGTTGATCCACGTCTTGTTTGACTTGATCTACGTCTTGTTTGACGTCAGTCATTTTGGTTGAGATAAGTTCCTGCAACTCGTGACGACCGTCAGAGCAGCTAGAAAGTTTCTTTGTTCCCCTTTGTCGAGCTGCCTTTGTTTTTCTTGTTCTTCCAGAAAATTCCTTTGTCCTTCTTTAGCATTTCCATAAGTGCAGTTGTGCATCCATGAATTTTGTGTCGTAAATCGAGTATATGGCATGTAAAAAACACAAGTTCTTGCACTGTCCTTACCACGCAAAATTCCACGCGCGCGACGACTTCTTTGTCCGTACAGCCACAAGTTTGACGAAAATTACCCCACTTCTGACAGCAGTTGTTACAGGATACGGGTTCCATTAATTTATCGTCAATTAACTACACACTTTTATTTACTTTTAACTATTATTATAACACGATTAAAACACTATTACTCTCTACTAACAATTCGGCCTGTTCGCTTGTCCGCTTATTTGCAGTATCTATATGCACTATCTATTCGGTCCCATCTCGCGAGGCTCGCTGGTTTGTATACCTAGCCTGAACACACTCTCGTACTTTCGAGAGCGAAGGTGACTCTTCCCGGTTCTCGTTTAGTCTAGATGGTTTCCCGGGGTCGTGGTTGGCGCTCGGCGTTGCCGCTTCGGCCCGAATCTCCGTGGACCGACGGTCGGGCGTAACAATGCCATTTTTCTTTTGTTAAAAACAGGTGACACTCGTCAAACTGACAAAACTTTTTTACTTGAACTTAACAACGTTTTATTTCTGAAAAACCATCATGTTGTTTTCGTCGAGGTAGGACTAATTAGCAGTTTTGTCAGTAGTAAATGGGCGCTTGCTATGACATCTTGCCACTATAAAATACTCTCTAGTAAAATAATCAAATATATAGAGTTTTAACTGAAAGAATTGGACAAAATTGGAGTGTTTGCTCACAGCCACCAGTAGGGTAGGTAGGTACACCTAATAAAATCTTCTTGTCTCACAGAATATAACATTCCAAGCAAGCCTATTTTTTATTATATCTTTGGTAATTAAAAGATTATAAATAATTATTCTGCTAATTCAATGTAAGATAACCTATATGGCAACACAATATGTGCATATTTAGAAGTTTTTACTTTGTTTCATTAGTTTTGTAGTATTATGTAAAACAATTTTTATACCTACTTTATGTTTGCCACTATTGTGATCGCCCTAAGTGCTACTGCCCTACTATAAGAGTAGGTACAACTTTATTTAGTGAAAACTATACACAAAATGAACAAAAACCTTTGTAATAAAATTATGCATTGTAACAACAGAAATTACGCAGCGTAACTGTAGTCTTTGCCATGTATATTTAACCTCACAAAAGTCTTTTTGTTAGGCTGATGGAACGATGTTTCTTCTATAGATTCCAATGGTATGTCAGCAAAATCTGTTGTAATGTCATTCTGATATCGCTCCTTCTCAAGTTCCTCTGCCTCTTCTTCCAAGAATTTTCTAAAAAGAAAAATGAGTTGCATATAGGGAGTGTTTATTTGAAAACGTCATCTAGTAGGCTGTGATATGTCAAAAGAAAAGGGTGAAGGAACAAAGGACCATTTACTTTAATTATGTTATTTTTCCTGTCGAAAATGTATAGCCTTCTAGATGACTTTTTCTAACGAACACCCTTATATAAGTAGGTCAACTAAGATTAAAATTAGCGATTGTATTGACGTTACAAGGAAAAAATGCTGATGACCAGGTTGGCAGTCAACTTAACAGCGTTTTTGGTTGACAGCTCTAGAGCGCTCTGAGAATATTCCCATCTTTTGTTTTTTCAATAAAAATGTAAGAATGGGAATAACCTCAGAGCGGTCTAAAGCAGCCACTCGAAGACGCCGTAGGTAAGATATTGCGCATGTAGGGGTTAAATCCGGCAGATCGCCACGTCCCTGGTGTTAAAACAACAATTTGTGGATAAAATGGCGTAGGAAATGTTTTGCTCCTTAATTTGAATATCAAAGGTGCCTCCCTCTGTATATTGAAGATGGCTCAGTTTTTTCAGCTTTAAGAACTTTTTATCTTTTGTATCTAATATTTCGTTCAGTCTGGTTCTCCCACGAAATATTGGATTTTTTCCTACCTAAGAACGACACTCCAGCACTGGCCTTAAAAACAAGAGTCTATGCAATAACAATAAACTTACATATGCATTTATTTCATTATTTTTAATTCATTATCAATTGTTGTGTTTTGATTATAAAGAAAAACCGCATTATTTATACATAAATAGGTCTTGAAACATTATTTCCATATAATTTGTATTACAGCAAAACGCGATATGCAAAAATTTTTCTTCCGGCAGGCCAATATTCAACAATGCTAAATGAATTAATTCTGATCTGAATTAAAATGGCCGCACCAGGCCTAACCAAAATAATGACCGAAGTAACCTGAACGGATAACTGAACTAACCTGGTTAACCTAAAAAATTACCAATACATTCTTTTGGTATGATTATGTGCAATAATCAACAAGACTCGATCACAATCCTGTCTCGGTTACGAAAACGCCTATTCCTTCTGAACCTGATTGACAGAGGAAAAAAGACATTAAACTTCCTGGTACGGAACTTCTCTGGTATTAAAGGTCCCGGTATAAAATGCGATGACGCCAAAATTGGTTATTTGGGTAAATTACACTTAAGTTCAATGTTCTTCGTTGTGCATCGTAGTTCTTTGTAGTTTAACCATGATGATCTCGGTTATTTGAAGAGATACGAAAAAGGTTAAATTGGGGCAAGGTTGCCCAATTAGAAGTTTATAAACATGAATGTTGATGTGAAATTTCGAAAATTCCGACTTACGCAAATATGCGCAAGAAAATTTGAAAAAACTTTTTTATTCCTTCTAGTCTTTTTTATAGCTTCTTTTTGCTTTCTTCAGTGTGTTATTGAAAATCCGATGCTTCATTTTTTTTCAACAATCATCAACTTAATTTTTTAAATGCGTTCCTGGATTTTGTTATCGGATTCGGAATCTCCTTGCAATTCTGCACCCTGTGATATGCAACAATTAATAATGCTTCTAATTTTTAGGTTAGATTTTGCGGATTTTGTGATGTGATTGTTAAAATTTGTTCATAAGTCAGGTCACGATCTTTTTGACCCCCCAGACTACAGACTTTTTCATTGGCCGATAGTTTAATCGTACTGGGTTAAATCTTCGCACTCTACAAGATTGCACTGATCATTGTATTAAACAGTTTAGTTGGTGATAGGTACCGTTAGACAGTCTCCGTACCTACCACTATTTCTTAGAATGTGTGTTCAATAAAAAAATTTAGAAAAATAAACAAAGAGTAAAAAAGAGAGAGAGCAGGCAAAAGAAAATAAAACTAAGAGAAATTGATTTGAATTTGAATTGAAAGAATTTGTTTATCCAAATATCAGCTAGATTTCTTCTACATGATTTGTTACGGAGCATTTGTGTATGCTACTTCTTCTTCTGAATCTAAGGGTGTAGTAGTCAGATGAAAAATTAAAGAAGTAATTGTTAGCCCTTAGAAATATTTATGATTACTGGGTTCTAGGTACATGACAATAAAACACCTTATACTTCGTGAAATGCCGACGTTTCAACCTCAAGATCTTCGTTTTCCCTTAAGTAGTAATTTATTATATTTTCTTTTGTGGGCGCTGATCATGGCTTGAGAGGCGAAACTGGTTTGCTAAAAAGAATAAGATTTTTTCTCCCTCTTTAAAGCACCGTGCATAGGCTAGTAATCAGTTTTGCTCTGTTTTTTTAAAGTAATTACGTTGATAACGGCAATTCAAATGCTGCACAATGAGATTTGTCATTTTGTAAAGACTACAAAGTTGTAAAATTTGTTGTACCCAAAAAGGGCTTATCTATTTTGATATTTTCCTACCTACTCGGTTTTTTCTCCTCAGTTAATTTTTCCTTCAGTTCTTCAAAACTGAAAAATTTTATTTCCAAATTTCTTTTTTATCTGTTTCGTCGTCTTATCTTTTCGATAAATTATTTTCAGTTTTTATTCTCATTCTATTCATTTAGTTCGGATTCCCCTTATTCTTTTTTTTATTGATCAAATAATGCGACTAGATCCACTACTGATGATGGAGCTATTTCATTGTCTCCCAGTTTCTGTAATTTCATTAGTTGAATTAATCTTACGCTTAATTTTCCTTCGATGACATTTTTCTATTTCTTTTGCCTTTGTTTCTTGGCATTTCTATGCATTTTCTTTGATCCTTTTTCTAAGTCATTTATGTTATGAATAAGTACAGTCTTCCGCCCGTTCGATTTGATTTTGACCACTCTTGGAGACCTAAAACGTTTCTCGCCTTCTGGCTAAGGAGTAGCTATTGACAAGATCAGATGCAGAAAACAAAATAAAAAAAAATCATTTTCTACTGGAAATTGTCTCTGTTTGTTGAATGTTATGCCTTTTCGTTTTTGAGACTCACGAGCCACGTTTCAACGATTAATGGAGACTGTTTGTTTGGTCTACATAGAGGACGCTCTAATCCTTGGAAAAAATCACGTACAGAATTTGGAACAAGTACTTACATTGCGGAGAGTACAAAGAAATGTGCCCTCTAAAGCTGCAGAAAAGTGGCTGATCCTTAAAAACTAACTGGTGTTGTGTGTGTGGAAGTGGAAGCTTTTTAGGTTCTTTGTTCCTACTACAGCAAATTCATAAAGGATTTTACTTCAGTTGCAAGTCCATCAAATCAGCTGAGTGAATCGAAGCCACAGTTGATTTGGACGGCCAAATGTGTCGACGCTTTCCGTCGTTACGACAAATCCTGTCCATCCATTTTTAATTGCTGAAGAAGGAGTGCCGTTGAAAGCTGGCGGCCTAGTAATGTTTAGTCGCTCAGCGGTTGAAGTTGGCCCACTGCGACGTGTTTCCTAGATCCGCCACCGTTCTTCTAACCCCGTCATTTTCATCTCTACTTCATGTTTGACTTGATCCATGTCTTGTTTGACTTGATCCACTTCTTGTTTGACTTGATCTACGTCTTGTTTGACTTCAGTAATTTTGGTTGAGATAAGTTCTTGCAACTCGCGACGACCATCCGTTAATGCTTGAAACAGAGCAACTTGATTTTTTCTTTGTTCCTTTGTCTCAAGTTGCCTTTGTTTTTCATGTTCCTTTTTCTCAAGTTGCCTTTGTTTTTCTTGTTCTTCCAGAAAATTTCTTTGTTCCTCTTTGTCCTTCTTCAGCATTTCCATAAGTGCTGCCAATTGTTCATCCATGATTTTTGTCGTAGATCGAGTAACTATATGACATGTAGAAAACAACAAAGTTCTTGTGCTGTCCTTTCCATGCAAAATTCCGCGCGCGCGAAGACTCCTTTTTCCGTACGGCCACAACTTTGACAAAAATTATCCCACTTCCGACACCCGTTGCTACGGGATACGGGTTCCAATAATTTATCGTCAATTAACTACACACTTCTATTTACTTTTAACTATCACAACACGATTAAAACACAATTACTCTCTCTATTCGCTTTATATACCCCGCCTGAGCACCCTCTCGTACTTTCGAGAACGGAGGCGACTGCCCCGGTTCTTGTTTAGTCTAGATGGGTTCCAGGGGTCGCGATCGGCCCTCGGCGTTACCGCTTCGGCCCGAATCTCTGTCGACCCACGGTCGGGTGTAACATTATGATGACTATGATGTTGATGATGTATTTTATTTTGTTTTCAAATTGTGCAAATGCGTATCAATTAGAGCTATTTTTATCACTACTTAAAAAGACTATAGGCAAGACAATCCGTCACTTTCTGCTTCTAAAGTCAAATGTTATTTCTGAGTTCCGATCATGTATCCCTAAAGTGGCTTCTGCGCTTTAAAATCCCATAAAGACAAGTTGTTACGTGGCTGCTAAATGGCTAAATCTTTGAGGAACACATCTGACTTTGACAAGCCATAAAAATTCAGTCTGCGGGTTCAAAAAGATCGTGCCCCGACTTTATCAACAAATTTTAACAATCATGGCGCAAAATCTAACCTCAAAATACCTTAGATAAGGATAAAATATAACCTACATATCACCAAACGCAGAACTACAAGGAGAATCCGATATAAAAAATCCAAGGCCGTATTAAAAAAAATGAATTTGTATGAAATCGAAACGTCGGATTAATTTAAAAATAACACATTGAAGAGACCAAAAAGTGGCTATGGGAAAGTGTCAATTATTTTTATTAATCTCTTTAAAATTAGACTAGAAAGTATACAAACGTTTTTCAAAATTTCGATTTTTTATATTCTTCTCTTTATCACATTCCTCGTCTTGTCCTTCGCTTTCATGCCTCTCCTGTTTAACTGTGTTAGGAGTGAACAGGTTGTTCAATGGTGTTATTGAATATTGGTTCAACTGACTAATATACCATTAGAGATATTGGAATAAAAACATTCGTTCCATATTGGTTAACATAACAATAAAGACGACATAGTTCTATATACACTCATTCTTTTGTATTTGTTTTTTCTTAACATATTTTTTTTTTCAAATCAATTTCCCTTAGCTATATTTTGTTTTGCCTGCTCTTTCTTTTATTGTTTGTTTATTTTTCTCAATTTTTTTTATTGAAAACACGTTTTAAGAGTTATGTCTTTGTTTTTCCAGTGCCCTATTTTATTGACTTTTTAATATATTCCTTTTAATTTTACATTTTCAGCCTGTTTTTTTCTTTGTTAACAGTTCCTTCAACTTTTCATATCACCGAATGCGGAAGTGAAAGGAGATTTAGAATCAGATATTAAAAATCCAGGACCGTATTTAAAAAAATGGAGTGGATGATGTTTGCATAAAAACAAAACGTCGGATTTTTAATTTGAAAATACCACGTTGAAGAGAGCAAAAAGTGGTTCTGAAGAGGTGTCAATTATTTGTAATAATCTCATTAAATTTAGACTGGAAAGAATAAAAACGTTTTTTCAAAATTTCGATTTTTTTGCGAATATTTCCGAAACCAGTCGGAATTTTCGAAATTTGAAAACGTCATTTTTATAGACTTCCAATTGCGCAACTTCACCCTAATTTAGTCTTCTTCTCATATCTTCAAATAAGCGATATTCGTACGGTTAAAGTCGAAAAAAACGGTCATCTTGTATACTTAAAAACCCAATAAAATTGTTAAGAAATCTCACCTATATTCCTCGTCTTGTCCTTTGCTTTCAGGCCTCTCCTCTTTAACTGTGTTCGGAGTGAACAGGTTGTTCAGTGGTGGAGCGAAAAACCTTCCCATAGGTATAACGTTACCTCCCCCACCGACTAGAGCATTCCTAACAGCAGTGTAGAGTGGTGGATTCAATGGGAAGGGCGGTAAAAAACGCAGTTGCTGTTGTTGAGGCTGAAGGGGGTTCAAATGAAACCCCGCCGCTATTTGACGGTTTGGCTGTTGGTGGTGGATGATAGAGGTTTGAACCTGGCGTTAAAAACTATTTTTGAAACAAAACAGTTTCTTAATGGTTGCAATAACGAACCTGGCCAGAAACACCGCCTGCTGATGGTAGATGATTCTGTAGGAAAGGCACCAGCGGGAGAAGCTGGTGGCTGCTGGTGGAGTCTGCAAGAAACAGGCAGCACCAGACTAAGGATTTGATGATGATGCTGCTGTTGTTACAAGCCTTAAAATGATAGATAGATATAATATTTGGTTATGAATATATGGGCAAAATGCAAAACATTTACAGTAGTATTATAAATAAATTGAAAACAAGAGCATTCAAAAAACAAGGTTCAAGAAGAAATTATCATACTATTTCTAAAAAAGGCACGAATAGGTAATTGACACATTTTATCGGGCAGTGCAGTAAGTTAAGTCCATAAATTCAGGAGGATATTTGTTAAATTGAAATTTGAGTAGCTTTTTTTTTTAAGAAACCTCATGCTGACTTGACTAGTATAGCTACGAGATGATACATATTTCTTATAGCTCACTTTCCCTCCTTTCACTACGTAATAAGTAATATAAAAACAGAATGAACTTTTCTGTGTTAATTGTAAATGAAACACCACAAAGATATATGAAAGGCGCAAAACGTGATCGAGCTTTTGCAACCCACTATAAGAAACCCAACATTTATCGTCTTAGAGTAAAATAGTTCTTAACCTTCGACACGTAATAGTACCAAAAAATTGATTTATATCCTGTTCGTGTATGATTGATCGCGCAGATTTGACAAATTAAGATCGAAAACATGATTTCTGCATGGGTCAGGGTGCTTACGATACCTTAATTGGCCAGAATTTTTGAATATCTCGTCGGCCTGCAGGTATTATGAAAATGAGAACAAGCTAGATCAAGGAGAAATATTTTGTATTTTAATGAGTTCAAAATATTTCTTGCTAATAACTTAGAGTGTACACTACATATAAACCTATAAACAAATTTTCCATTACAACAATTAATTATTGTTTTTCCTATTATCCCTACTTAAATTAAACAATTTAATATTTAAAGTAGGAATTACTTATTATTATTAGCATGACATGACATTATTTTGTTAAACTATGCAGAAAATAAGAATATTAGCTAAAATTAGCAGTTATTATATATTAGTGGCTGAAACCGATTTAAAAGGGTTGTTATCCATGTGCCTTAAGTTAAAATACGCATATTTTAGTCAAGTGAATAATATTTATTACGTAAAATGTCTTGACAGCAATAACAACCAAATCAGCGTCTATCAGAATTGCAATTGCACTTGTCGATGCTCTGGTAAAGATGTTGCTATAATCAGGGTAACCTTTTTAAGTGCGTCCAGGATTATTATTATCCGTTAAATTAGCAAAACATTGTCTTTTTAAATCTTTACAGGGCTGCCAAATTTCGAGTCGTTTTGAAATATTTAAAAAAATACAAAAATTGCCGAAACCTTAATCTCTTTACAATCTATAGTATTTTCCGGGCTTTGAACCGTGACTCAGTGAAATTTCTTCATGACGTTTCGTTCTACAGCTGCGGCAGACATTACCAGGGAGAACGGAAGATCACTTCGTCCATTGCCTCATCGCCTTTGATTGCCTATTTCGAAAATCTTCTCATCAATATGAAGTTTTAAATGAATTTTGAACACTGGGTGTGCAGAAATTTTCAGAAAGGTTAGAGTTATTCAAAGGCAGACTTTACCACACTATTTAGCTACAATCAACTAAAAATTATAAAAAATTCCGATGCAAATATTTTCGAGAATAATACTTATTAAATAATTCTCGAAAAGAGATTTGCAAAAAACTTGAGAACGTTTAGAGTTTATTCAAAAGCTGATTTTATCCTTTGGGCAAAATTAGTAGAAAATGAGTACAAACTCAATAGATTTATTCTCGAAAATGAGAAATTTTAAATGTGTTTACAAACTGTTTTGCAGAAAATTTGAGAATGGTTAAAGTAATCCAAAAACAGATTTTACCACTAAATTATTTGGTTAAATAAAACTGAAAGTGCGCACAATTTTGGTAGATTTATTCCCTAGATTCTAAGCAATTTTAAATAAATTTTGAACATAGATATGCAGAAAAGTCCAAAAAGAGATTAGAATTTTCCAAAGGCAGATTTTACCACTCGATTATTTGGTTAAAATTAAATGAAAATATGTAGCACAAAATCTAGATTTATTTTAGAAAATAGTACTTATTAAATAATTCTCGAAAACAGATTTGCAGTTAACCTGAGAAAGCTTAGAGTTATTCCAAAAGCTGATTTTAACGTTCAATTCTTTGGGCAAAATTAGCAGAAAATGAGTACAAACTCTATGGATTTATTCTCGAAAATGAGAAATTTTAAATGAATTTTAAAAACTGTTTTGCAGAAAAGTTTGAGAACGGTTAAAGTTATCCAAAGCAGATTTCAACACACAATTAGCTGAAAATGAGAAGACACTCAATAGATTAAGTCTCGAAAATGAAAAATTTTTTTTTAAATGTGTTTTACAGACTTTTGCAGAAAATTTAAGAATGGTTAAAGTTATCCAAAAACAGATTTTATCACTTAATGATTCGGTTAAATACAACTGAAAGTGAGTACAAATTTGGTTGATTTATTCTTTAGATTCTAAGAAATTTTAAATAAATTTTGAACACAGACATGCAGAAAATTCCAAAAAGATTAGAATTATCCAAAAGCAGATTTTATCACTCAACTATTTGGTTAAAAGTAAATGAAAATGAGTAGCACATCCGATAGATTTATTTTCGAAAATAATATTTATTAAATAATTCTCGAAAAGAAATTTGCAGTTAACTTGAGAACGTTTAGAGTTATTTCATAAGCTGGTTTTAACGTTCGATTCTTTGGGCAAAATTAGCAGAAAATGAGTACAAACTCGATGGATTTGTGCTCGAAAATTAGAAATTTTAAATGAGTTTGAAAAACAGTTACTTATACAGAAGATTTGAGATCGGTTAAAGTTGTCCAAATACAGATTTAACCACTTGATTATTTGGTTAAAATCAACGTGAGTACAAATTTAATGGATTTGTCTCATTCATTTTGTTTAAATTAATTTTAAATTTGATGTGCAGAAAATTCCAGAAATGTTAGAGTTATCCAAATGTAGATTCTACCACTCGTATATGTGGTTACAATAATCTAAAAATGATTAAAAAATCGGATAAAAATAATTTCGGGAATGATTCTTATAAAATAATTCTGAAAAAGAGATTTGCAAAAAACTTAAGAACGTTTAGAGTTATTTCAAAACTGATTTTAACGTCCATTTCTTTGGGCAAAATTACCAGAAAATGAGTACAAACTGGAGGGATTTATTCTCGAAAATGAGAAATTTTAAATGGATTTTAAAAACTGTTTTGCAGAAGATTTGAGAACGATTAAAGTTTGGCAGTAAAGGCAGACGCAATTAGCTGAAAATGAGTATACAAACTCAATAGATTTATTCTCGAAAATGAGAAATTTTAAATGTGTTTACAAAAAACTGTTTTGCAGAAAATTTGAGAATGGTTAAAGTAATCCAAAAACAGATTTTACCACTAAATTATTTGGTTAAATAAAACTGAAAGTGCGCACAATTTTGGTAGATTTATTCCCTAGATTCTAAGCAATTTTAAATAAATTTTGAACATAGATATGCAGAAAAGTCCAAAAAGAGATTAGAATTTTCCAAAGGCAGATTTTACCACTCGATTATTTGGTTAAAATTAAATGAAAATATGTAGCACAAAATCTAGATTTATTTTAGAAAATAGTACTTATTAAATAATTCTCGAAAACAGATTTGCAGTTAACCTGAGAAAGCTTAGAGTTATTCCAAAAGCTGATTTTAACGTTCAATTCTTTGGGCAAAATTAGCAGAAAATGAGTACAAACTCTATGGATTTATTCTCGAAAATGAGAAATTTTAAATGAATTTTAAAAACTGTTTTGCAGAAAAGTTTGAGAACGGTTAAAGTTATCCAAAGCAGATTTCAACACACAATTAGCTGAAAATGAGAAGACACTCAATAGATTTATTCTCGAAAATGAAAATTTTTTTTTTTAAATGTGTTTTACAGACTGTTTTGCAGAAAATTTAAGAATGGTTAAAGTTATCCAAAAACAGATTTTATCACTTAATGATTTGGTTAAATACAACTGAAAGTGAGTACAAATTTGGTTGATTTATTCTTTAGATTCTAAGAAATTTTAAATAAATTTTGAACACAGACATGCAGAAAATTCCAAAAAGATTAGAATTATCCAAAGGCAGATTTTACCACTCAACTATTTGGTTAAAAGTAAATGAAAATGAGTAGCACATCCGATAGATTTATTTTCGAAAATAATATTTATTAAATAATTCTCGAAAAGAGATTTGCAGTTAACTTGAGAACGTTTAGAGTTATTTCATAAGCTGATTTTAACGTTCGATTCTTTGCGCAAAATTAGCAGAAAATGAGTACAAACTCGATGGATTTGTGCTCGAAAATTAGAAATTTTAAATGAGTTTGAAAGACTGTTTGCAGAAGATTTGAGAACGGTTAAAGTTATCCAAATACAGATTTCACCACTTGACTATTTGCTTAAAATCAATGTAAATACAAATTTAATGAATTTATTTCAATAATTTTCTTTAAATTAATTTTCAAAAATAATGTACAGAAAATTCGAGAAATGTTATTCAAAGGCAGATTCTACCACTCGATTATTTGATTACAATCAACTAAAAATTATTAAAATATCCAATGGAAATATTTTCAAGAATAATACTTATTAAATAATGAAAATAAGACATTTTAAATGTGTTTTACAAGCTGTTTTTCAGAAAATGAGAGAGAATTGAGAATGTTTAAAGTTATCCAAAAACAGATTTTACCACTTAATTATTTTGTTAAATATAACTGAAAGTGAGTATAAGTATTCTCTAGATTCTAAGAAATTTTAAATAAATTTTGAACACAGATATGCAGAAAATTCCAAAAAGATTAGAATTATCCAAAGGCAGATTTTACCACTCGATTATTTGGTTAAAATTAAATGAAAATGAGTAGTACATCCGATAGATTTATTTTTGAAAATAATACTTATTAAATAATTCTCGAAAATAGATTTGCAGGTAACATGAGAACGTTTAGGGTTATTTTAAAAGCTGATTTTAACCTTCAATTCTTTGGGGAAATCATCAGAAAATGAGTTCTTTTAGCAAAATTAACTGAAAAAAAATAACAAATTCGATAAGTATATTTTCAAAAATAAAAATTTTAAACGAGTTTTGCAGAAGATTTGAGAACCGTTAGAGTTATCCAAATCTAATAGCACCTGAAAAAATGAGTACAAATTCGATATATTTATTTTCGAAAATAAAGCTTTGTAAATGATACTCAAAAACAAATTTGCAGAAAACTCAAAAACGGCTAGAGATAACGAAAAGCTGTTTTCTGACTTTGTAACTACAGTGGTTTAAAAATGAACCCAGTATAGTATACAAAAAAAATACACAATGCCAACTATATCTCTGATGATAGTATGGTAGGTATCAATATCACACATTTCCTGTAGTATCAAAGAAATAATAACAAACGGATTGACTCGTTTTTACAGGCTGCATTTCTAAATCAGAAAGTATAAAATAATAATTAATAAGAATGAAAGTGAGATGTAATAAACAAGGCCTAATAATTTTTTTAATACCCACTTACACAACTTGTTAAATTCCCATTGATTATTCATTGAGGTAAATAATATTTGAACAACATAATTTCAACTGAATGAATAGCAAAATATTATGAATTTTTTAGTGGTGTGCTTCTTAGTGGCTTTACATTTCTTTAAGTTGAAAACACAATAGGTAAAGAACAATATTAATACATTTTTAATCAATCTAAAATACGCGATAAAGAAAATTACCGGCTCACTCTGTAGCAACCACAATTTATTCATGTTAAGACACTCTTCTGGTGGCACGCGTAAGAATCTGATGCAATAAGCCATAATACCTGCATTTCATGGCATCACACAAGAATATTTAATATTTGCGGTTATTGGCATTGAGAGTGAAAAGAGAAATGCGATAGCATTCCTCACGAAGTACTCTAATTATGTTTGTATTTGTTTTTTTTTTGGTAATTATTTCAGAGGTTTATGAAATAGAATAATGACATTATTAGTTGTCTTTTTGTAGCAAATAATAATTTTCACAAATTATACAATTTCACAAACAAATGGTTTTTATGAAAGTAACTCACCATCTTCCGAGATTGATCACAAAAGACACCAACTGTTTGCACCAAACGGAACCCAGGCTAAAACCCGCGCAAATCAGACGATATTAGATTGGTGGTACCTTCAACACTTCACCGATCGATAGTATAAGGTCTGACAGCACGCGTCTTGTTAAAAAATAAAAGTTCCTTATTCGCCCCTCTCTAAAGTCCATTCTGAGCCATGTATCCTTTCAGATTCGAAACACTCTGCTCTATCAAGTTCAATGACGTTCGATTAAGTTTACGCCGAACCCTTCGGTAATCAGCTTTTTGACGGTAAAATTAGCACTTACATACCCAGTCACTCTTACTATAGTTACCTGCCATTAAAACGTGATTTCTTAACTTTCTTCCTTATAACATTTAACGTAAATTGCTAAAATTCCGTGACTCTAAAACAAGACTGAAGGAACACAGTCGACAGTAGACTTGCGACATCAAGATATTTTTCAACTCTGATGTGTCGCAAGTACCTATACCAACACGTGTTACATATTCCCACAATTTGTTCTCGGTGTGAAATTTCGCTTAAACAATAAGCCATCTTTTGTGAGCTATCAAACTGCTTATCTTTCAATAGTTCTTTTAAAAACAAAAAAGTTGTGTCCTGGCCACAGCAACGTTTCGGCGAAAAAATCAACGTTTAGTGGTAAAGTCAGTGGAACACGACGTCTTCAAATCTTTTTAAACACTGAAGATGTTTGTGATTTTCCGGTAAAATTTTATGTTGGGAGCTACGATCAATGGAAAATGTCGTAAAACACCTTAAAACGTCCTAAAATGCTTAAAAATGCGATATTAGTGTTTTTTCCGGTGAAATTCAATGTTTAGAGCCAAGATCGGCAGAAAACGACATAATATGTCTTAAAACCTCTCAAAAGGCTTAAAACTGCAATACTCAACGTTTACTGCTAAAATCAGTAGGAAACGACGCTTTAAAACTTCTTTACAAACTTAATATACCAATAATAATAATTTTCCGGTAAAATTTAATGTTCGTAGCTATGATCAACGGAAAACGTCGTAAATCACCTCAAAAAGTCTCACAATTCTTTAAAATGGGGGATACAGAATTCATAACACCAATATCTATCAAAGTTCAATTTTTTACTGTTAATGGAAATTACAAAAATATTCTCAAAATACATCAGGATAAGGCCCGTGATCTGTATATTGTTACGCCCGACCGTCGGTCAACAGAGATTCGGGCCGAAGCGGCAACGCCGAGTGCCGACCGAGACCCCGGGAACCCATCTAGACTAAACGAGAACCGGAAACAGTCGCCTTCGTTCTCGAAAGAACGAGAGTGTGTGTTGCGTGCGGTGCCAATTGTTGGTATATAGTAATTGTGTTTTAATCATGTTGTAATAGTTAAAAGTAAATAAAAGTGTATAGTTAATTGACGATAAATTATTGGAACCCGAATCCCGTAACAATATTTTATAGAAAAGTTTATAATATGTATTAATTATAATAATTTAACAATTAAAATAGTTAAATAATAGATTTAATTATCATATAAATTTAATAAATTGAGGCGTATCTGTCCATTTTTTTATGCGAAACATGTTTAAAAATAACAATTTACTATATTTTTGTATTTGATATTGGCACTTGGGAAAAAGTTGGTAAAAATTTATCTCATAAAGGCGTTTTTTTTTAAATAACAAAAAAAAGATTTTAAAAGCTTGTCCATCCTTGCTACTAGGAGATTCTAGGAGAAGAAAGTGGACTCTGATGAGAGGAGGAACAGATGGATCTATTGGTTATGAAGTTATAGACAAGGAAATTTAAAAATTTTGAAAAAAAGAAAACACAAGACCCTCCATTGATGAAATAAAACATTTTTTTTATCGAAATGGGGCGATTTTAATCCCTTTTCCACGTATAATACCTCATTCTAATAAAACTAGGCAAATTAATGTATTTTTAAAAAACTGCAAAAAGTCTATTTTAAAAGTGTTTAAAATGCGAACACTGAAGGGGTTTATCTTTAAACTATTGGGCCAATGGAAGTGCCGCTTATGGCAGAATAAAGGAGACTTCAAAAAGAGTTCCACTAAGTTCAATCCGATAAGTCCATGGGTTCTAAACTTATAGACAATCAAACTTGGGAATTGAGAAAAATAAGGAACCAAAGACCGTTCAATTCATTCTACTTGGTCGACTCGTTATAACTTTATAAAGACAGGCGGTCACAAATTGGAAATTTTGAAAAAAGAGGACATTCCTCTTTGGTCAATTTCGAAAAAAATTTTCAATAATGTTTTTTTGTTTATTTTGATTGGAATGAGGCGATTTCAAGCCCCTATGAACAAAATAAACATATTAACAGTGAAATTAGTCCCATATGTAGTACCCACCGAAATGGTCTATCTCCCAAACTATTGCAAAAGAACAAAAAAAAAAGAAAAACTGTCGTTGGCTTCACTTTAACCGGACCACTCGCTTTAAAGTTCGAAATCTTGTTTTTCGTCGAAAAGTTCATTAGACTCTCGTGTTGGTTGAGAAAATTAGTTGGGAAAAATTAGAAAAATAGGAAAAATTGTTAAAATAGAAACTTTGTGAGTCTATTTTGAAGAATTATTAAATATCTGGAAACCGATTTAAAAATAAAAAAAAACATTATTTGTATACTTGGCTTATTTTGTGTTTTGTTCTTTTAATTTTTCTCTTCGATATAAATTGAATTTTTAATCGAAGAGAATATACCGATTTTCATTTTTTTGAGAGAATTTTGACACAACATTGATTTTTTTTTCAAGGACTGACCAACTGGAATATATGCTAATTTGTAATACATATTGTAATAAGAAAAATTTGGTACAAAACTAGAAATATTAAATTTATTCCTTTACCTGCAAATTTTTGATATTTTTTTTTTCGTTTTTTTTTTAACTTTTCTAATTTTTATTTTTAACTTACTATTAATTTTGTTGAAATAATGTAAATATAAATATTGCCAAACACTCCAAGTTTGTATTCTTACATATTATAAGAAATTTTTTTTAGAAACCCTTATTCTGCATTTTTGACGCTTTTAGTAATTTTTAATTGGTTTTTGCCATAAGTTTTATTTGATTTTTTTTGAAATTTAAAAATTTGTCATTTTCTGCGTATTGTGACCTCATCCTAGCCTGACCTTTTCAAAAAATATCAAAATTGTAATATTTTTGATAAAATGAGTTACTTTTAAACAATTTTAGCCCTAATTATATTTCGTAAATTTCTTGAAAGACATCAAATTTGTTAGCCAATTTTGATTTTAATCCTAACGTGAATTTGGCTAGAAACTTTTAATCGAATTTTTTCGACACTTTGATACATTTTAACTGCTTTTTGCCGTAATCTTAATTTGATATTTTTCAATGCTTCCAAATTTGTATATTTACCATTGAGTAATTTTTCACGTATTTTGGAATTAATCTTACCTCTTCAAAAAAAAAAACAAAAAATTGTTATTTTCAGATTTTTTGAAAAAATTTCAGTTCTGATTCTAATCTAAATTTCTCTAAACATTTAATTGATTTTGTCCATAATCTTAATTTGAATTTTTTCAAAAAATTTTTAAGCAAAAAAAATAGTTTTTTGACATAATAGTTATGTTGCTTTCAAGTTTAATACTCCTTTAGTGGCATTTAATTGCTGTCAATAACCAATATACAGTGTGTCCAGTAGGTGCTAAGCAATACGATTTTTTTTTTCAAAAAGTTTTTAGACTTTTTTGTTACTTGGGAAAATTAGTTGGGAAAAATTAGAAAAATAAGAAGACATGTAAAAATAGAAACTTCCATTTCGAGTCCATTTCGAAAAATTAGTAAATATCTCGAAACCGATTTAAAAATAAAAAAAAATTATTGCATACTTGGCTTACTAAGAAAAAGTTTGCTTAAAAGGGAGACTAACTTCATGGATTTGTTTTGGAAAATAAAGACGTTAATGGATATCTTGAGAACGGTGTGAGACTCCACAAAATTAATTAGACGATCGTGTTAGTTCGTTTGTATATTTTGCAAAATAGCAAAATTATTCAATATCTTGAGGGGGATTTGAGGTTACCAAGATTTTGATAAACGATTGAGAATTTTACAAAAATTAATACAAACTTACTGTGTTTATTTTGGAAAATTAGAATATTATATAACATCTTAGAATGGCCTGAGGCACCAAAAACATGCATTAGACTATCATGTGAAGATAGAAAATATGAGCTATACACAAACAGAAAATTCGTGATCGATTTTGATAAATAAAAAAATGTGTAAATATCTCGAGAACCGTTTGAGGTTTCGAAACTTGAAGTGACCCATTGTTTTAACTGAAAATAATTAGGAAAGCAAATAGATTAGTATTTTTCTCAAAATAATTTTTATTCGAAACTTGTCTTCATTTAAAATTGTTAGCAATATCTATGTAAGACAACACAATTTTAATTATTTTGTCTAAACAACGTATTTGTCTTACCTGTAAGTATAACATATAAAATAATCATTTTGCACAAATTTGATAAAAAAAATGCCTATTTCATTCGTAAGAGAAAATAACGAGATATTAAGAATCTTCAAGAAAAACAAAATTGATTGTCCCTTTTTACTTGAACAAAATGAAATTTGAAGTAAAACAATAGTTTAGAAATACAATTTTCTTCTAATAAATAAAGTGAATTTTTACGTCGAAGAAAAATTTGCTTGATCTGATAAAACGTTTTTTAAACAAAAAAAGTATTTTTAAAAGAAAGAAATTTACTTTATCAAAAAATATTTCTGTATGTGTAAAGTTAGTGGAAAACGACGCCTTTAATCCTATTTCAACACTTAAAATCTCTGTTTAATTTTCCGGTAAAATTTAATGTTGGTAGCTACGATCAACGGAAAACGTCGTAAAACACATTAAAACGTCTCAAAATTCTTTAAAATGATGGATACAAAATTCATAACAGCAATATCTACCAAAGTTCAATTGTCTACCGTTAATGGAAATTGCAAAAATATTCTCAGAATCAGGATAAGGCCCGTGATGCTATATATATTATAGAAAAGTTTACAATATGTACCAGATTTATTTAAATTTGTTGTTCAACGTTTGAAATCTCGCCAACTGTAAAAGATATTAATTGAAATAAATTGGGGCATATCTGCCAATCTTTTTATGCTAAACAGGTTTATAACTTACAATTTACTATATTTTTGTATTTGATATTGGCACTTAAACGGAAAAAACTGGTAAAATTATTCTCATAAATGAGTTTTTTTTAAATAAAAAACATTTTTTTAAAAGCTTGTTCATGCTCGATACTATTGAACCAATGGAATTGCCTCTCTCCACTTTCTGTCCACTTTCTTCTGGGAGAAAAAAGTGGACTGTGAGAAGAGAAGGAACAGTTGGACTCAATCAGATGGATCCGCAAAGTTATAAACGAGGAAAGTTAAAAATTAAGAAAAAAGAAAATACAACATCCCTCCATTGATCAAATTAAATTTTTTGTTGTTATCGAAATGGGGCGATTTTAATCCCTTTTGCACGTAAAAAACCTCATTCAAGTAAAACTAGTCACATTAATGTATTTTTAAAGAACTGCAAGAAAGAAGATTTTAAAAGTGTATAAACTGCGACCACTGAATTAAACAATTTATCTTTAAACTATTGGGCCAATAGAACTGCCGCTTGTGGGAGAAGAAAAGAGACTTCAAAAAGAGTTCAACCAAGTGGAATCCGATAAGTCCATTGGTTCTAAACTTATAGACGTTCAAACTTAGAATTGCAAAAAAATAAGAAGCAAAAGACCGTTCAATTCACTCTAATTGGTCGACAGGTTACAGGCGGTCAAAGTAGGAAATTTGGAAAAAAAAATCCTCCTTGGTCAATTTCAAAAAAATTTGCATTTTTTTTGCTTATTTTGATTGGAATGAGGGGATTTCATGCCCCTATGAACAAAACAAACATATTAAGAGTGAAATTAGTTCCACAAGTGGACTTTTTTCTAAATAGCTCCAAATCACATTTTAAAAGTGCCCAAAAATCAACCACCAAAATGGTCTATCTCCTAAACTATTGAAAGAGGACAAAAGAAAATAAAAAACCGTTGACTTCACTTTAGTCGGACCTTAGTTAAAGGAAAACAAAGTTGAAAATTGAGAAAAAATAAAGGGAATATTTCCCCTTTGGTCAAGTTCGTAAAAATGTTGGTAATTCTTTTTGCTATTTTTATCGAAATTAGGCGATTTCAATCCCTTATCAACCAAACAAACGTATTAATTTTTTAACTCTTAATTATTATTAATTAAGAGTGAAATTAATCCCATAAGTGGACTTTTTTCTAAATGCCTCCAAAGCACATTTTAAAATTGCCTAAAAATCACCTACCGAAAGGGTGGTAAAAGAAGACATAATAAAAGAACAAAAAACCGTTGGATTTACTACAATCCGTCTCCTCGTTCTAAAGTTACAGGCAGTCAAAGTTGGAAATTTAGAAAAAAGCGGATTAGTGGTAAATTTAGAAAAAAATAACAAATTTTTGATTTGCTTATTTTGGTGAACGAAATTTTTAGCTTTTTCGCAGGAAACTCTAGTTTAAAATATGCAAAAAAGCAATTTTTACTAATTGGAAATTGAAAACTTATCTGCTTTCAAATTTCCAAATTGTAATTATACATGTGCATTTTCGCATATCTTAATTAAACTCTGGTTCTATATTCTTTGCAAAAAACTTAATATTTTTTTGGCTTTTTAGCATTGATTTTTTATTACTTTATTAATTAATTTTACTATTTTTTTTTGCTTTATAAAATGAGCTTTGAAACAAACAGTGTAATTCAATGCCGGTAGGGGTAATAGCCCTCGGAGTAGTTGTTTCTGTGTGTTTCCTTTTTAAACGCTGCAATATTTTTGGAAATATTGAAAGCAGATAAGTTTTCAATTTCCAATTAGCAAATATTGCTTTTTTGCATATTTTAAACTAGAGTTTCCTGCGAAAAAGCTAAAAATTTCTTTCACTAACATATTTCGTAGAAAATAACTTTCTTTTAACTTTCATAACTTGCTTATTTTGATTAGAATGAGGCACTTTTAATTTCCTATGAACGAAACAACATATTAAGAGTGAAATTAATCCCATTATTAAACTTTTTTTCTAAATGCCTCCAAAGCGCATTAATGCCGGAAAATCGACCACCGAAGTCTATTTCTCAAACTATCGAACTACCTTCTTTGGTGGCAGGTAAAAGAGGACATCAAAGAGAACAAGAAACCGTTGGCCTCACTCCAATCGGACCACTCGTTCTAAAGTTACAGGCCGTCAAACTTGAAAATTGAGAGAAAAAAGAGAAAATCCCCCCCCCCCCCCCCTTTGGTCGATTTCCAAAATAATTTTGCAATTTTTTTTTACTGTTCTTGAACGAAATGAGGCGATTTCAATCCCTTATAAACAAAACAAACATATTTAAAGTGAAATTAGCCCCATAAGTTGAGTTTTTCTAAATGCCTACAAAACACATTCTATCGACCAGGAGATAAAAGAAAACATGCAAAAGGACAAGAAACCGTTGGATTCACTCCAATCGGTCCACTGGTTCTAAAGTTACAGGCGGTCATAGTTGGAAATTAAAAAAAAGAACGATAATAATTTTACTCCATTTGGTAAATTTAGAAAAAAATTAGCATTTTTTTTTGCTTATGATTGATTGAAATAAGGCGATTTTCATTTCCTGTGAACGAAACAAACATATTAAGAGTGAAATTAGTTCAATTAATAAACTTTTTTCTAAATGCCTCCAAAGCACATTCTAAAAGTGCCTAAAAATTGACCACCGAAACGTCGTCTTCCAAATTATTGAATCTACGGGACTTTCTTTACAGACAGTCAAAGGTGGAAATTGAAAAAAAAGAGGGTAGTGTGGCAATTTTTTTGCAGTTTTTGATCGGATCGCCTCGATTTAATTCCCCTATGAATGTATAACAATCATAATAAGAGCGAAATTAGTCCCGTAAGTGAACTTTTTCATTAAAGATGCAGCGAGAAAATGATGCCTACATAGACAAAAAAAGGCTGAAGCATTGAAACTTATAATCTCGAAGCTTTGAGGGTTAGTTCAAATTTTTGCTTACAGGGAGCAGTATTAACAACAATATTCCTCGAATAATTCTTTCCAAAGTAACTGTTATTTTACAAATTCTACTGCCCATATAGTAAATTGTGCTTACTCATACACTTTTTGCGTATAGAAGGTATGATTTTGTGGCCTTCAAAACTCTAATACAAGTCTAATGAATTATCGTAAATGCACGAAAAGCATTAGCCACGTACGAAAAAAATTAATTTTTTTTTGCGCATGCTTGGATTTTTAATTGGGATATGATAAAGCAAATATTAAAAGGACAAAGAAAGATCAATGACTTTCATGAAAAGGTCGTAGACTTTTAAATTTGAGACCGAAATGAAACGAAATTATGAATAGAAGAGAAAAAATATTTTTATATAAAAAAAGCGATGACATTAATTTGAACATAAAAATATCAGTATTATAACATATTATCAGATATAAAAAAAAAGAAAAAAATAATAACGATCTCTCTGATATGATAAATCCTGCCTAGGCCACCTGAAGGTGTGTCCTGCTCGGACAAATCCTGAAAGCTCTTTGTGCGTGTGTGGTGTGTGTCCGTGACGCAGTTGTGGTGGCTGATCGCCATTCACTGACAATCTGGGCTTTTCCACATTAACTTCTTAGGTGACAGTTGTATATTATAAAATGCTATTTGATAATCCTTAATCAGTAAAACTGGGTATATAATTCAGATCCTGAAATACCATTAAAAGACAGGTAATAATGAAAGTTTCTCGTCTATTTACGCATACACGACATTCCATTAAAATTTAACACGTGATTGATTTAGATTCGTGCTGTGGCTATGACACAATACGTAAAGGCAACGAGTGGTAAATTTCATTAGAATGTTTGATAGACGGTGTAATTACAATGTACCAGGCTAGACACGATTGCTACCTATATCCTCGATAGATTGATAAAATCGGTGATTTCATTCATTATACGGGCTCATATACTTGGCAACTTCTTGTCGACCAAATGCCTCGGGCAAGGTAAATGATTGATTAAAAAATCATCGATACGCAGAAACATAAAGGTTTGGAACGAAGAAAACGCACGTGAGAAAATACGCCTACCTACCTACCTACCCACCAAACCGAAAATCACATTAAAAATGTCGTAATATTTTCTGCCATTCTTGCTAACTTCGATTGGTTTGAGCAACGATTGATTTGCTGCATTTATACGCACAAGTGCACGAGGAATTACATTTCACAGCAAATAATTCGATCTGCTTTATTGCGATTTATGTGTGTTAATTTTATGGATTGTAATTAGTCGTTAAGAAAAGTATCTACCTACGGCCCCTTCAAAGAAGCCTATACCATACAACACAATTTGTTTCCTTTTCAAAGAGATATTCGAAAGTATTGAAAATTATTAATTAGGTAGGTATACACGCACTTCTCACGTTTGAATATTGGTTTAGTATCTGAGTGGATCTGGACAATAAAAAAGACCTTGGACAACGCAATGTTGTGAATATGATAGATCTTTGGATTTGAATTTTCCCGCTTTGCCTTGTCCTAGTAATATAAAGTCATATGGTTGTGGTAGCGCCATCTCTCAACAAAGCTGCGTAATACACAATTCCTTGCACGCCATGCCGCAGAAAACTCTACAGGCAAATTAGTAGTAAAAGTAGAAACTAGATGTTTTGATTACAGATGTCTCTGCGGTGGAAAATGCTATTTATATATTACCTATTCACTTACTTACTTTTGTCATTTAGTTACCTTTGAAAACTTCATTTTTTGATACCCATCTCCTATTAGCACATGTTGAGAAGATACAATAAAAATGTCAAAGTTAATTTTCCAACGCCTACTTGACAATAATAAGTCTATATAGGCTTATTACCTATATAGTTCTTTATGACATGGGTAGTGATTGAGATTGAGGAGGGCTCTGATTCATCTGGTTCTGGCTTGAGGTTGGTTGTGGGTTATAGGGTCTAGCTAGAGGGTCTAACTAAATGGCAATTCAAATTAATCAAAATTTACTTATAAAAAAAAATACTAGAGGGCAACTACTGGGCGCTAGAGACATAAACGAACATAACGAATAACCCAATAAATTTCCCCAAAATTCTAACTGTTTTGGATCCTATCAGTACGTTTATCTCGGACAGATTCGATCGGCTTGTTCATTCGGATCGAGCAAACTAAGGCAAAAATGGCGAGATAAACGTTGTGATTGCCTAGTCAATCTTGAAATAAAACCAGAAAACTGTAAATAAGAAACGAGATAAAGGGATCGAGATTTTAAATTGACTAATCAAATACTTCAGATAGGTTCTTCATTAATCTACCCTTCAAGAGTATTCCAAATCCTAAGCGATGCTTAAGAAAAATGCTATAGAGCTGACAAGAAAATCACTTTTTGAAAATGGGATTATTCTGATGCGCAACTCTTCGACATATCAGAGGAATATCATATCTCCAGACACGTTCGGTCAATTTTTGATACCATACCTGTGTGTACAGAATTATCGTTTTTTTCGAAAATATCAGTTTTTCTCAACCTGTTGACCTGACACGTATCCTGCGCAACATTTCGCGTTCTCTCTTTCATGTAAAGTGCCTGCTATAGAAACCAGTTTATGAGCAAGAATGAAAAGAGGGCAAACTGAGTATAAAAGGTGCTCCAAAATAAGGTCCTCAAACGCTTCCTGAGAAAATTACAGGGTGTTGAATTTTAAAACTTTTAATTCTTTTGTTTTTCATAGCTCTTCCAGTTTCCAAGATAATTACTTCAAATTAAGAATGCTCAACATAGATATCCTTAACAACGGACGCTTTTTATCGTACGCCATTAATGCTTTATTTCCTAGGATTTATGCTCTTTGTTCAATAAGGAAAAAAGTTCTACTCTGGCAAGTACTTCGCACCTATAATTGATTTCAAGATTTTTGCAAAAATATGAACAAAAACACTTGCTTTCGAGCAACAAATTAATACATTTACCATACAAATTGGTGAATTTTGTTGTGTGACGAGTTGTGTACTTTTACTGTTTTCCTTGGTGTTTAACAAGATTAGATCATAGAGAAAGGGAAAAATAAATAGAGGTTTCAATATCTTCTCAACAGAGGACACCATATTAGATGGTGGCGCCCTCGTTGTTAACTATTTGTTCTATTCTCTTAAGTAAGAGGGAACGGCGGGTAATTTGAAATCAGAATCTGTTTGTCACTCGCATTTGGATCGACTTTATTTAAACAGGGCTTAAATTAAGTTTTATTTTGAATGTGAAATATCATATGAAAGAGTTCACAGTCAAAACCAAACTTAATTTAAGATTGGCTTAAATAACGTCGGTGCAAATGAGGGTTATTGGTTGAATGTGATTAATAATTATACATTTAAATTTTATACTGAAATGCTCAATCTGCAGTTAACGCTTCAAGTTGAGCTAAAACTTGGACTGTATAAGGGAGTAGGATTATTTTGTGATAAAAATCAATAACTAACTAACAGAGTTTTGACAATTTTTATTATAAATAATTAATAACTTTCAAAAGATAAGTAATTTACACCTGCATTCTATACCGGGTGACCCAAATCCAATGTACATAGTCCGATTTCAGTTTCTATTACAAAATTGAAATTGAAAGTTTGAAATTTGGAACATCAATATAACATCTTGATACTAAAATTTTGCTGTTATGAGATATCATATGTTACTTTAGGATTTGTCGCAATTGACACCATCTTTTACTTTTTAAATCTCAATCTGCATTTTTTAATGCAAATTCGAAATCGGCTCAAAATTACCTTTTCAACGACCCATCACACTTACCAATATTCGTAAGTCAATTCACCATAAATTGACATTTTATGATAATTAAACTTTTGGGTTACCCCCGGTATAGGTACCAGTTGATCTGATCCAACAATCAAACATCATTTTTAGTTCTGAGTTACACCACGCCACGACCCACTCGGCTATGATGCGCACAAACGTGTTTCAATTCAATGCGATTGAATTGAAAACTCTATTTATTTTGCCCTTTCGCTATGGATTAGATCAGTTGAATCGCATTGACTTGGCGATATATAGGCGAAACTGCTAACAACTTACCTTCGTCATTAGAAAAAAAGTTAATAATATGGGATTTTCTCTCACTAGAGGAGAAAATTACGTTTTTGGCTTTACGAGGGCAGGATATGAGGAAAGTTGTGTATTTTTACATGGTTGTAGAAAAAAATATTTACAAATATTCAGTAATTGGGTCTTCAATCTGATTGAAAAAGCGGATTCAATCTGCCCGAGAAAAACGTAGTCTATATCTGGGGATGGGGGTTCTATCCCAATTGTGGGATATAGACAAAATAACACTTAAAAATCTTAAAATATATATAAAGTGCAACTCCCATAGTCGCTGCTGTTGTAATGTTGTACTGCGGCGGGTAACCCCTGGCGGTAGTTCTTCTAACTACAGTAGTATTTATCGAAGTAAACTGCAATGGATGTTTATATTTTAACTTGTCGCTGTCAAAATAACTAGTAGGGTATCTGAACTATCGAGATTTTAATCACATCGCCGTAAATATCGACTTGCCACGAATCGATAATAATTCAATATCGGTTGAATTTTGGAAATCAATATTTTACTCTCGATTTTACTGTTTTAAAGGATAGTTAAAACTGCTGATTTTAATAAAAATAATTTCATCATTTTTCGTAACATAATTTGAGTTAATAATGAAAAATACACTGTGTATACTTGGTGTGTCTAGTGAAAAGGCAAAAAGATATAAGATGATTAGGGATAGGTACATACCAATTAAAAATTGAAAAGCATATTGTCTTGATCTATTTTTTCTTTCATATTAAACTTACTTTTAGTTGCATGTTGAGCGTGAGTAACAATTTTGTGGGAAACGCTTTTCTTGTCAGGTCCCTTTTCGTTCCCGGAATTCACTCTGTGAGTCTGCGAAATGCAAATCGCACACCAAGTAGGTATTGTGTATCTGTTTGCTGGTTTTTGAATTTAACAGAGTATTTCCAACCTGTCTTTTCCATACATTAAAAAGTTCTATAGCATTCTTTGGAACCGGAAACGTATGTTTTTTGGAAAATAAATCACCACATCCCGGAACAACACACTTTTTATAGCGTTCTCTATAAGCCTCCATGTCGCGTCTTCAGTAATTAAATAAATGCGAATTCAATAATCGAATGAATGTTCTGAATTAACTGCTCAACTTAAAGTTCGGCACAAACAATTTTTCGTGTCATTTTCAATCAGCTGTAATTTTTTAAGCAATGAATTGTTATAAATACAATTTGCACGGTCTGAGACCTCATTTCCTCTAGATTAAGAAAGCGGATAATTAAAAAAAAACCGAGCCTATCTTTATTATATAGGGTGTGAAACAAAGTGATTTCAAAATTTTGATGTTCTGCCATTTCGCAATAAGCTCTTTTTTCTTTATCGTTTTCAGGTCAGGAGTAAGCCAACATCCATATCTCGGGACCTTTTCGCCAGATTTTTATTAAAGCACTCTGAATTTTTATACAGAGCGAAACGTAAAATATGTGATATTCTTGTTGTTGATATTTTTAAATCGTCGCAGTTCGAAAAGGGGTAAATAATCTTACTGTGTTTCCCTCATTTGTTGACATATTGTCTGCGGATTGTTACTTATTCAAAAAATTTAAAAATAACTGCCGTTTTTCTAGTATGCTAGCGTTCAAAAGTATAATACCTTTATTGTTGATACTCGTGACTTTAATAGCAATATTAATAGTATATTATACAACAAGCATTAAATGAGAGTCGTTATCCTCGAGGGTAACGTTTGAGCCCACGAGCGAAGCGAGTGGCACAAGTTGCCCGAGAGAATATTCTCATTAAATGCGCGTTGAATACTATACTTTATCCATGACCAAGATTCTGGGTTTTCTCAAACATGATAGGTTATAGGTGCCACAAAGATAATTTACAATTTTAAAACCACGACCACGACTGGTTTCGCTATTCAATGGCGCGACGTTTGATGCGTCTTGTCGATAGATGACGGTCTAGTCACCCGCGCATGTCACCGCATGTTCATTTCAATGCTACGAGGGTGGACGGTAAATTACTTCATTTTATGGCCTATTTTAAGTATTTTTCAGTGAAAAGTACATATTTTAGTGAAAAAGAGACACTGTAATCTACATTTGCCTCAATACATCCTAATAGAAGGATAATTATTTGAATGAACCAATGGTAACTACCGATTTCATGTTTAGGGCAGTTTACTTTTTGAGTTGTCAGTTGCCTACGACATGTTTCGTTTCCATTACAATTCGTGATTCCCTTGTGAATAATGTTCATTATTCACAAGTGAATAATGATTATCGTTAGTCTTGAGAATGTACAAGAATAATGTGATTATTATAGTATGGTCGTGGATAAATAAAATAACCTTTCTAGAGGTAAAAGGAAATTGAGTGATGCCGTCGTAGATAGCCAACATCAATATCTCTAAACTTTTTCGTCATTTTTTGTTTTTAAGGTATTAGAACTTATACCGAGGGAACTAAAATATTCTTAAAAATTTCGTTAGTATTTTTTTTTAAATCGTCGTAATTCGCAGAGAAGTTGACGGATTATTATTTTTATTCTTTGGATCGACAGCGTTATCTACAAATATTGTTTCTCAACAAGGGAGTTTTGCAAAAGTGATTACTGTATTACAGGTACGGACTTGACAAAATTAGTATACGGGATGAATCATAATGGGTGGTCGAAACTGAAATCTCATATTCTTTGGTCAATTTTAAGGGTTTTCTGTCAAAATGCATATGTATTGATTATTAAGAAAGCGTAAGAGATATATTATTGAAATTTTGTACGTTTTGACTGTTGTATAAAGCGCACTTTTTGCAATAAATAATTATTTTAATTTCCGCCAGTTTAGCAGCACGTTCACATATATTATTTGAAAAAAAGTGAGACGTCACTGGTTTTTCGAAAAATTAAATTTATTTTTTGAATGCCCATTAAAATACTATTGGTTTGCCACATAAGCTCATTCAAGCCATAAATAATCAAATATTTTAGATTTTTCATCAAAATGAAATTATTCGCGGCTTACTAACATGCATTACAATGGTTTTTATTTTTTTACTCGAAAATGGATATTAAAAAACGAAGTTTTGTTTTGCAAAAAATGAGAGACGTGCTACTTTTTTTTCAAATAATGTAAATTGTCGTGCTGGTAAGCACGTGGCGGAAATAAAAATAAATTTTTATTGCGAAATGTGCGCCTTTCGTTGCAGTCAAAACGTACCAAATTTCAATCAAATATCTCTTATGCTTTCGGAATAATCAATACATATGCATGATGAAATTCTAATTACAACACCCTGTAACTTTTTAACGAAGCTCGATAGGTAACACAATTTTATGACAGAAAACCCTTAAAATCGACCAAAGAATATGAGATTTCAATTTCGACCAGTCTTTATGATTCACCCCGTATACTGATTTTGTCAAGTCCGTACCTGTAATTCAGTAATCGCTTTTGGAAAACTTCCTTGTTGAGAAACAATTTGCAGATAATGCTGTCAATCCAAAGAATAAAAATAATCCGTCAACCAGAACAAACGAAATTTGTAAGAATATTTTGATTCCCTCTGTATTAGTTCTAATACATTAAAACCAAAAAATGACGAAAACGTCTAGAGATATTGATGTTGGCTATCTGCGACGGTATCACTCAATTTCCCTTTACCTCTAGAAAGGTTATTTTATTTAATATTGCTATTATAAGTCACGAGTATCAACAATAATAGTATCATATTTTTTGAATGCTAGTATACTAGAAAAAACAGACATATTTTTAAATTTGTTGAATGAGTAACAATCCGCAGACAATATGTCAACAAATGACGGAAACACAGTAAGATTCTTTATTTACAACCATATATGTAAGTCTATCATTACAAACGTCATAGTAGGGTGGGAAATTACCTATTACTTACCTCTAAATTAGGCGTAGGTAATGGGTATTCATTACCACCAAAGGGCGGTAATGGCTTATTACCTACCTATCTTTCAACCATCATTTTCCATGCTTATTTCTTGGCCCCTAAAATTTAATGTCTTTATAGAATTAAAAAGGTGTCCCTAGTAGCATAGAACTAGATAAGATAATTAATTGGTAATTTTTAAAAAAGATAGTTAAAAATATTGTAAATATCTTATATGAAAAATATAAATTGATATTATGTAGGTTGTAAGTAAAATAGTATACACACCTCGGTAGGAAGTTTCCTTACCGTCTCGAGATTTTGTAGTTCATCTCGACGCTGCGCGTCTCGATAAACTATCAAATCTCTCGCCAGTAATGAACGACTTCCCACCCCGGTATGTAATAAACTATTACCGCTTTTCCGAACTACAACGATTTAAAAATATCAGCAACAAGAATTTCAGATATTTTACGTTTCGCTCTGTATAAAAATTCAGAGTGCTTTAATAAAAAATCTGGCGAAAAGGTCCCGAGATATGGATGTTGGCTTACTCCTGACCTGAAAACGATAAGAAAAAAATAGCTTATTGCGAAATGGCAGAACATCAAAATTTTGAAATTTTTGCATTACTTTGTTTCACACCCTATATACTAAAGATAATGTCGGTTTTTTTTTCAAAATTATTCGCCTCTTTAATCTAGAGGAAATGAGGTTGCAGACCGTGAAAAATGTATTTAAAACAGTCGATTGCTTAAAAAGTTACAGCTAATTGAAAATGACACGAAAAATTGCTTGTGCCGAACTTTGAGTTGAGCAGTTTACTTTGCTTTTAATACATGTATTTATTTAATTTAAATTTTAAAATAAACTTAAAAATTGAACTTTTTATAATGCGTCTTTTTGAATATGTTTTCAAAATGGCGCCGTTGAATAAAATGGAGGGCGGGGCTAATGGCCCATTCGTTTGCAATTCTAGAGTGACAAGACAGGAAAAAATGGACGCTGTATATTGTATTTGTATTTGTATTCGATGAATGGACGTAGGTACAGTCCTCCACCGCATCTTGCGGTCTATTGTGGTTCACCCGAAGTGTTGCCAGCAAGGTTTACCTCTGCTTACCCCACTAATTGTCACCCGTTAAGTCCAGACCCTCAACGAGTCTGATGAGTCTTTCGAGCGACACTTCGTTTGCATCTTGAGGCTCAATGATCTTGTTACCGAACAGTAAATAACTCGATCTGGCAATAGCCGGACATTCTAGATGGCTATGGCCCGTGTAAAGTGCAGTAGCCACTCTGATTTGTCTCCAATTTAGTCTGAGGAATGTTTGGGCTTTTGTCCTCCCTGTGATAAATTTTTTGGAGTGTGTTAGCCCGGGTAGGCTCTCTCACCATTCCTGGTACTTGGTATTGCCTCATTTCTGGAGTTCAGCCTTGACCAGGGAGTATGGGACCCCTAGCACTGGTTCCGGGCCGACAAATGCCGAGTCCGCCGCCCTCCTGGCTTAGGATTCGGCTTTCGCCTTCGTGCCCTCAATGCCCTGGGATCCATACCAGTGTGACGTTCACCTAACTACATATATTGCGGGTCGTCTAGAACAGTGACCCAGCATTTGCTATATTAGTTACCTTTATATTTTAAGTGTTATGTGGATATAGATAAAATAGAAAACAGGTTCACTTTGTATAAAAACTTACTTTTTCTTAACAATTTCAGCTTCACAATCACAAGGAATTAAAAAAATCCACATAATGACCGACAGCTTTCACGAAACGCATGGAAATATATATAGGAACAAGGAACCACCGTTAAACTATAAGAAGTTGAATTTTTGAAGTACATAATTTAAACAGACAGTGTTCTAAAACACAGTAAATATAGCTTTTATAAGTAGAGAAAAATCTTTTAAATCATTCAAGTCTAAAATATTAACAAAAAAGTCGTTTCACACGTTAAGCGGCCGTATTTGTTTATATCTTGCAGCGCCCCCGTTGACACTTCGATTCACCAATCCGTCATCGGAGTCTTTGACAAGGAAAAAGAGTGGACGTCGCATGCAGTTAGTTGTTGGCTGATGGGTTGTCCCTTTGTTACCAAAAATGTTACCTGTGGTAGAAAGCAAATAATTCGTTTCCGGTGTGTTTTTTTTGCAACAAACTTCGTTTTGTTAGATGTTATATAACTAACTATGTAATAGTTGTAAAAGTTGTAAAAGTAACTGCTATTCATTTCATCTTTCGTCGATGTGGATTTTTGGGTATTTTTACTTTCATTTGTGTTTAACAATACACTGAAAATTAATGTGGTCATACTCCTTAGAAGACTCTAAAGTCTAAAGGTTAGTAATTTATTTTGTCGACGACCACTTAATAATATATTGATATTCAGCTTGTTGACAAAAGTTAAATAGGGCTCATATAGATTATAGCGTCAGAGGGACAATGAGTTGAAACCGCGGGAATAATTTCATTATTCGATATTTCCCTAAAAATGGTCCCATTTTTTTTGGAGAAAAGCCTGTCATTTTTAAGGTACGTATGACGCAATATCATCAGCATCAGAGCATATTAACCCATTAAAGCCGGAATTTCGTTATTCTTAAAAAAATGTGTTCATTTGCCTGATATTAAGTCAATAGCTCATAAAAAAGTGATAAATGTGAAAGTTATCGACCCTATAACGTATTGTCAAAGGGCTGTTACATATATGTAACGCTGGGTATTCAACGACATTAAAATCCACTAATCCAGAAAAGGTAAATGCTTTTTATCGTTAGGCAACTCATCGAGCATCCTGAGCAATGGGGGGGGGGGGGGGGTACATTTTCCATATTTTGTTTCATAGGCAATATCTCCTTTAGGGTTTTTGCCTTGATAGAAGTCAAAATTCAGTAAGTAGCCGAACCTGTTATTGAGACACCACATTTTAAATCCGAAGCGAATGGGTTTGGTTTTTATAAATTGTTTGCAGCCATGTCTGCCACAATATTTGACCATGGATTCATCAAAGTTCATATCTTCTTCCGGAACAGAATTTTGCAAAAACTTCTCTTTCAGTTTCTCCATTAGTGGCCTTAGCTTCCACGCTTTGTCATTTGGATTGGGTGCACTATTATCAGCGCAGTGAAGGTTTTGCAATATTTGAAAAATCCTGTTTCGTCTCATTGAGTTTTTGACCAGAGGATTTCCAAGATCACTAAGGGCTTCCCAAAAAAATTTTCCCGGTTTTACATTATAACCACTTGGTATCAATATGCTACGAAGGCGTAGAAGGGCCAACACAATTTTTTTTCTTAAATTCCGAGTTCAAGGTCGGAATTTAGTTAAATTCCGAGTTTAAAGTCGGAATTTAGTTAAATTCCGAGTTTAAAGTCGGAATTTAGTTAAATTCCGAGTTCAAAGTCGGAATTTAGTTAAATTCCGAGTTTAAAGTCGGAATTTAGTTAAATTCCGAGTTTAAAGTCGGAATTTAGTTACATATGATTCACAAATCAGTGGCGTAGACGCAAGAACAATATTGTACAATATTGTACAAGAACGGCAAAAAAATGTTTAAAAGACGGATCAATATTTTGTTAACTACGACTTAATGGTGGGTGTCCTAACTTTAAGACTCCTCTAGTGATTACATTTAAGAGCTGTGATCGATATCACGGGACGTTTTTTGCAGTTTTTTGTTTTTTTTTGTCGACAAGAAGAGTTACGGGACGTTTACAAAAAGTTTTGCACCTTTCTATAAATTACAGTGTTTTGCGGGAATACCCGCGCCAATAAAACTAATAGACTTTAAAAGTTCATTGATTTGAAAATCGTTGGCGAATATTGACAGTTAATAATGACAAACAAATAAAAGTGTAGAGATAATAAAATAAAAAAGTAAACTGCTAACAAAAAAGATCGATACGACCTAATTTTTGCAATTTTCAAGGCGTTTTATCTCAGAAATCATTTACGATAAATTCATAGTTTTGAAAGAACTTTTCTTCTAGAACTAACTATCTGAACCAATCTTTAACTAAACCAGTTTTATCATTGTGATACGGCGCCAAAATGTAAAATTTGAACTCATTGCATTATTTGATATCTACGGTAAATCTTAACTTTTCAACTTTGTCATGTCATTTTATAGGCTTGATAGATATCTCGGGACATGTTCGGCGGTTTTTGTTTTTTTGCTCGAGATAAAGTTACAGGTATTTTCAAAAAGTTTGAAGTATTTTTATTTTTTGCTCGGTATAGCAGTGTAGGTCACCCGATTTTAATGATATAAACTAAATTTAAAAGCTCATTAAGTACAAAATTAGTGACGTAGAACTCTAGTTCATAAAGATTGCTTCGGATGTTTTCGCAAAACTTTAATATTACTTCTGTGACATCATCACTGTTAATGATTTCCCAGCTCCTTTGCTGTAACTTCAAAACTGTACTATTAACTTAAGTGAAGTGTTTTTTAATAGGTTTGCTAAATATCGGAACGGTTTTGGGGATGTTTGTTTTGTGGTCTCAAATAAGATACGAGTGCAATTCAAAAATTTAATGAGGTAAACTAAATCTACAAATTTATGTACTTAATAATGTGTGGGCCCACCGAAAACTCGCATTACCTCAGCCGCCCTTCTTGGCATGGTCTCCACCAAATTTCTGATAAACTCCTGGGGAATGGCTTCCCATTCCTCCCTAAGTGCCACTACGAATTCATCCAAGTTTTGAAATTCTTGCTCTCTTTCTTTCAGTTTTAGTTTCATTCTGCTCATCACTTTATAACATATCGGGCGACCTAGCAGGCCAATTCATGCCCTCGATGCTATTCTCTCTCAGAACTTCATTAACAATTTGAGCCCGGTGTGACCCATGCATTATCGTCAACTAAGATAAAACCATCTCCAAAGTTCTGAGCGAAGGGAATAACAATTTCATTCATACACAAATATCGATATCTAACTGCGTTCAGGTTAGTTCAGGTTAAAATTAAAACCAATCAAAACCACTAAGTCAGTCTTTCCATTTCCCATTACGCCTCCCCATACGCTGACACTTTCACCCCCAAATGGCACTCTGGGTTCTATATCTTCTTGCAGGTTTCGTTCATTCTGGCCTCTCAACACTAAAATACGTCAATTTTCACACAAAAATCTACATTCATTTGTAAAAATGCAATTATTGTTCCACTCTGCCATTCCCCAGTGCAAATGTTCTTCTACCCAACGCCATTCAAATGGAGTGAGTTCAACTTTAAAGCTTTATACCGTATTACGTTATATTTAATTAAAGATTGCCCAAGGTAGTTAGTTCTAGAAGAAACGTTCCTTCAGAGCTTTTTTAAACTATCAATTTATCATAAGTGGTTTCTGAGATAAAACGCTTTCAAAATTACGAAAAAATATGTTGTATCGACTTTTATGTTAGCAGTTTTCTTTTTTATTTTATTATCTCTACAATTTTATTTTTTTTCATTATTAACTATCAATATACGCCAATGATTTTAAAATCAATTAACTTTTAAAGCCTATGTGTTTTATTGGCGCGGGTATTCCCGCAAAAAACGTTCCGAGGTATCGATCATAGCTCTTAAAAGTAATCACAATAGGAGTCTTAAAAAGGACGTCGTAGTTAACAAAATATTGATCCATTTCACAACGAATATTTTGTCGTTCTTGTACAACATGGAATAGAAATGTTTTATTAACCTTGCGTCTACGCCACTGATTTGTCAATCATATACTCAGAATTTGACTAAATTCCGACTTTGAACTCGGAATTTAACTAAATTCCAACTTTAAACTCGGAATTTAGCTAAATTCCGACTTTAAACTCGGAATTTAACTAAATTCCGACTTTGAACTCGGAATTTAACTAAATTCCGACTTTAAACTCGGAATTTAACTAAATTCCGACTTTGAACTCGGAATTTAACTAAATTCCGACTTTAAACTCGGAATTTAACTAAATTCCGACTTTAAACTCGGAATTTAACTAAATTCCGACTTTAAACTCGGAATTTAACTAAATTCCGACTTTGAACTCGGAATTTAACTAAATTCCGACTTTAAACTCGGAATTTAACTAAATTCCGACTTTGAACTCGGAATTTAACTAAATTCCGACTTTAAACTCGGAATTTAACTAAATTCCGACTTTAAACTCGGAATTTAACTAAATTCCGACTTTAAACTCGGAATTTAACTAAATTCCGACTTTGAACTCGGAATTTAAGAAAAAAAATCTTGTTGGCCCTTCTACGCCTTCGTAGATTTGAAGCTCGTTTCGTGTGATATAAAAACTCTTAGCATTCTTTTGCCACTGCAAGGGCTTGCCAATTATCGGTCTTGACCGATTTTTATTGCAGTTTACTTGCAACTCTGGTGTAAAATTTGGTAACTTTTGAATTTCCACCATTGCAAACAAAAGTTACTGTCACAAATTATTTAAGGCTAAGTCTGCATCACATGCATTTTGTTTTGTTTATGTATGGTTTTTATTACTTTTATATGTTTTTGTGACCTTGGTTAATTGAAAAGCCAGTGAGTTTTAGTCATTCTGGGAAGTTAAAGAAATGTCAATACTGGCAACACTGTTGAATATTTTCAGAAATGGCAAGAAATTGCAAACTGTAAAACGGGCTTAATCATACAAACAAATAGCAAGGGTTTATTGTAAGAATATCTACAAGAACAGTGTACTCTTGACAAGTTGTGCAATTTTTTTTATAGGCACAGTAACGATCTAATTTCACACTCTCGATTATTCATTAGGAATAGAAAGATAGTAATATGTTTACCTTATTACTTCTATCTTCTTAAGAAAGGGGTGCTTCTGCATATTTCTTTAATTTTCTATTAAGTTAGCACCAAAATATGATGATGTTCGGAACTTATATCAGTAGTCCTTTATTTACCAAAATTAAAAAATGTCTTGAACTAATTATCAATTATAACAATCTGGGTTTTTTACCTCCCCTACCCATTTTGCGATTTTGCTTCTTTCTACAACACATACTGCCTACTTAGGGCGGGCTCGGTATTTCGAATGATGATACTTAATTTTTGATTAATTTAGCAACGTTTTATAAATAGTTTGGATATTTGTCAAATTTGTAACCTCATTTACTTGTCAAATCCACTCAATGTCATTGTCAAAAATTTATACAGGGGCAAAACATCTGTTTTCCATGGCACACCCCAGTCCATAATAATTTGAGACGGCATATATGTCAGAGATTAATTAAATCCATTTGAAGGTGGTAATGGTCCCACAATGTCTATGTTGACAATTTGAAAGATTTCCTTTCGTCTAACAGTTGATGCAAGTTCTAGTACACTTCAGAATGTCTTCATTCATAGACCACATAATGATGTAACATCTCTTAAAATAAAAAGATTTAGACTGTCTTGAGTTATCTGTAGTATATAATAGTGATCTCAAATAGACCGCACCGATTAACGATTGCATAGATTAACGATATCATTCATAGACCACATAATGATGTAACATCTCTTAAAATAAAAGGATTTAGACTCTCTTGAGTTATCTGTAGTATATAATAGTGATCTCAAATAGACCGCACCGCTTAACGATTGCGGCCTTTGAAATTGATGATTCCCTCACCGGTAGTCTTAAAGAGGTCCAAGGAGGTAAATACGGTCTTTGCCTCTCGAGAAGGAGAAAAATCATGTAGATTTGGAATTGGGAACCTATCTTCAATGGTTAAAGCATTCACGCGTAGATAATCATCAACTGGCCTCCATTTCCCTGGTTTTTTTACAAGGTGTAGAGGACTAGACCTTTTGATGGTCTTAACGAGGTACAAGGAGGTTAATATGGCGTTTGTCTCTACAGAATGAGAAAAAACATTGTTACGATAATTTTCACAATTGTGCATACTCCAGATGCAGTTTTCGACTCATGGTTCGATTCTGCTCGCTTCGCTGCTCTAATGTTTCCGTCGGCGGAGTGATCGATCGCCAGCTGATAAGTGACGAGTTTGACATGTGGGTGGGATCTTGCTGCGCGATACCTCGGTACGTTTCGGTCTTTCACTTTGGCTGTTACTGTCGAATTTTGAGCAAGAAGGTTGTTCGAATTTTGTTGAGTGGATTTCCACCTCGTGTTTGAGGTGCTGGGAACGGACTGAAAACTAGAGAGGTTACTGTAAAAGGGAAGGTGCAGCGGCAGCATCCGAGGTTAGGAGACCGAAACTTGGCACAGATCAAGACGCCCTTGACGGTTGCCCTTGCTGGGGTTTTTCGTATTCTATCGTCCTATGACGCCTGATTAAGCCCACGAAACCACCACTTTCCAGGAACCACTTGTTAAGGGCTGCTGCCGCTTTGACATTGTGACCCCCTTTCTTCGGCCACCCCTTTGAATTGATGGTTTTTGGAAGAAGCCATTGAGGTCAGTAATATATTACTAGCAAACTAGCAAAATTATCGAAACGATGTTTGCACTAACTAGTGGGGACATTTAGTTCATAGGCTTTTAGAGTTCATCATTTCACTTTTTTTTATTATTACTAATGTTAAATCCTGTTTAATTTTAAAAGAAAATTTTTTATTGTTTTGTTTTTTTTAACTAATTAAATTTATAGATTGTATAAGGTCAGTTGTTTGTTTTCCGATCTCACCTTTAGAGTTCTGTAATTTTAGTAAATACTAGCTCATGCTCACACCCACTCCTGAGATGTTAATCTAGTAAGTTAATCTTAACACATTGGCGTTTTTGGATTGCCCTTTTCTGGCCGCGTGGGCGCCTCCCTTTTGGCCAGGGCTTCGTTCGTTTTTTGACCACCTTGGACAATCACGGTTGATGACATCCCTTAATCCACAACCATAACAAAAAACATTTCTATCTGAAGGACACTGTGAGTACCGATGACCTTGTTCTTTGCAATTCCAGCAGGACATAGTGGTATTTATAACATTCACATGAGCAGAAAAACCAGGCTTGCTAAGGCAGGTTCCATTAGAGATACTTTAGAAGACATGCCCGACCATGTGTGGAGATCTGAAAAGAATTCTCAAGCCTTTTGCATAACTGATTTAATTCAGCCATTGTGATGAGATCATGAAGAGCAAGCGCCTGGACATAATCAGGGAGTAAATTTTCTTGAACTATCTCAACCATTTCCTTCTCGGGACGTGCCTCTTTCAGGCGATTAAACAAACCCTCCATGCAACTAATAAAGATAGAAACAGATTTCTTTGAGTCCTGTTTCTTGGCCTTAATCTCCTCCAATAGATTGCGGTCATAATGATGTCTCAAAAAGGTCTCCTTCAGCTTTTCCACAAGGTCATCCCAATCAGAGAGACGACCCTTAATATGTTGGTTGTGCCACCAAGTCCATGCCTGTAACTCAAAAAGATCACCAGCCGAAGCAAAAACCTCTTCAGAAGTACAGTTTCTGGAAATACGTAGAGCTTCCACTCGCTCAAGAAAAGCCATAAGTGAACCATCACCTGTAAATTTCTTAAGACCCCATTTATACGCAGGTGTGGACCTACTAGGGATATTAAAACTTGTAAGACCAGGAGCAGTGGCAATCCGGGTGGATGTGGCGGGGTTTACTTTACTGTCAAGATCACCTTCCAAAATAAGAAGTCGAAGTTTAAGATCATTTTGAATTTTCTCCTCATCATCAGAAGCAATATTCATTCGGTTTATCCTACCAGATATATGCCAAAGGGTG
This sequence comes from Taphrorychus bicolor, assembly GCA_951812265.1. Taxonomy (NCBI): domain Eukaryota; kingdom Metazoa; phylum Arthropoda; class Insecta; order Coleoptera; family Curculionidae; genus Taphrorychus; species Taphrorychus bicolor. Next base: position 66,593,882 of record OX638297.1, read on the forward strand.
GAAGTTATACCTTTATATTTAGCAAAGAAGCAAGTTTCTCGGGTAATCGGTCAGGGCATCAAAAGAATAAAACTCTTCAGCTACCAAGCTTTCGGCAATACTTTATTGCCTTCTTCAGGGTGCTACGTTGTTTCTTGATATCGGTCATTACACTTTCGTAACAGGCTAGCACAACATTGCCGCCGAGGTGTCCCTGTAATCCCTTGGACTACATGGTCAAGGAAATTATGAATAGTTATAAAAAGGTTTAAAATCAATTAAAATCAAACATCACTAACTACGAGCACACACGAAACAAATTGTCAGTATTAGTTAAAATGCTTAAGACTTAAAACTAGGGGGTGTGCTGTTAAAAAGTTAAAGAGTTTGGTTTAGCGTTTTCGGTTATCAAATAATAAAGGACGAAAGAAATATAACAAACCAAACTCTTTAACTTTTTAACAGCACACCCCCTAGTTTTAAGTCTTAAGCATTTTAACTAATACTGACAATTTGTTTCGTGTGTGCTCGTAGTTAGTGATGTTTGATTTTAATTGATTTTAAACCTTTTTATAACTATTCATAATTTCCTTGACCGTGTAGTCCAAGGGATTACAGGGACACCTCGGCGGCAATGTTGTGCCAGCCTGTTACCAAAGTGTAATGACCGATATCAAGAAACAACGTAGCACCCTGAAGAAGGCAATAAAGTATTGCCGAAAGCTTGGTAGCTGAAGAGTTTTATTCTTTTGATGCCCTGACCGATTACCCGAGAAACTTGCTTCTTTGTAAATTCTCCGGTCGAGACACTCACCATATTTATATTTAGCTTCAGTAGAAAGGCCAGTGAAAGCATTAATCTTAGCTTCGATGGAGTTTAAGGAGTCAGTAATCTCTCCCTGGACCTGGTCAAAAGTATAGGCATTTTTAATCTGAACAAAACTACGATTTGCATTTTCCTGGGACATAAGGCCTCTCAAAATTTTCCTTTTTTGCTCAACTGAACCACTGGGACTGACACCACGAATCTGAATTTCATAATCCAGTTCGTGACTACGTAGCACATTAATCTGCAATGCCATATTGCACAACTCAAAGTATCAGGGCCCAAAATACAAAATAACTCAATTTATTTAACACTGGATGCTGTACAAAACCACTAACCTGCTGGGGGAGGATGCTATAATCAAAGCGTCCAACCAAAAATACCAGAAAAAGATGCTTCAATATTTAGCAACAAAAAAATAAATATAACCACAAGCCCCTTTAGTTCATTAAGTATGGGACATTATGCAACATCAATAAAGAATAATAATAATTTCAATAAGCACCAAAAATATTCTGCCTGAATCTTTAAACCTTGTTCTCCGAACAAAACTCTCCAAAGTGCTGCTTAGACAAAAATAGGCCCCACGTTGGGCGCCAATGTGTTATGATTAACTTACTAGATTAACATCTCCGGAGTGGATGTGAGCATGAGCTAGTATTTACTAAAATTGCAGCACTCTAAATGTGATATCGGAAAACAAACAACTGACCTTATACAATCTATGAATTTCATTAGTTACAAAGAACAAAAAAATAACAAATTTTATTTTAAAAAGAAACAGGATTTAAGATTAATAATAATAAAAAAAAGTGAAAGGATGAACTCTAAAAGCCTATGAACTAAATGTTCCCACTACTTAGTGCAAACAAAAGGGAGGGTCGTTCCGATAATTTTGCTAGTTTGCTAGTTATATATTACTGACCTCAATAAGGCATGGCTTCTTCCAAAAAGCATCAATTCAAAGGGGTGGCTGAAGAAAGGGGATCACAATGTCAAAGGGGCAGCAGCCCTTAACAAGTGGTTCCTGGAGAGGGGTGGTTTCGTGGGCTTAATCAGGCGTCATAGGACGACAGAATACGAAAAACCCCGGCAAGGGCAACCGTCAAGGGCGTCTTGATCTGTGCCAAGTTCCAGTCTCCTAACCTCGGATGCTGCCGCTGCACCTTCCCTTTTAAAGTAACCTCTCCGGTTTTCAGTCCGTTCCCAGCACCTCAAACACGAGGTCGAAATCCACTCAACAAAATTCGAACAACCTTCTTGCTCAAAATTCGACAGTAACAGTCAAAGTGCAAGACCGAAACGTATCGAGATATCGCACAGCAAGATCCCACCCACATGTCAAACTCGTCACTTATCAGCTGACGATCGATCACGCCGCTGACGGAAACCTTAGAGCAGCGAAGCGAGCAGAATGAATCGAACCATGAGTCGAAAACTGCATCACAATTGTGAAAATTATCGTAACAACATGTAGATTTGGAATTGGGAACCTATCCATAGATAATGACCCACTCCATTTCTCTGGGGTCTTTTTTTTAGAGGACTACACCTTTTTGATGGACGACAAATACCATTTTCAGTGAGATATTGAAAGTGTGCTTATATAAGAAGTACTATGTTTGTTGTCAGTATGAGAATGTATGAACGTAGTTATATCTGAGAAATTTTTCAAGGAGCAGTAATATTATATATACAATTGCTTGGTGCAGCCAGATATAGAGAAGAATCAAGAATTGCTTCTCTTTTATTCATTATTTTGGTTTCCACTTCCAAATTCTACCAGTCTACTTTTATCAAGATCGATCAACAATTTAAAGACATGCAAAACTCAGTACTTATAATCATAAATACTGAAACTATGACTTACTGTATTGATAAAAGATGCTTGATTGGGTGATTTTGGTTGGCGACTGGAAGGTACTAAATCACAATTGAGCAATAACAAGCTACTACAGTAGTAGCTCTGATAAAGTTTTTCAGAGATTTCTCTCGCTCAGGATAGATCACAATGAGCCGATTTTTTTTACACTCGTACTTGCCAGTTGCAGGAAGATTAGTTACGACCTCAGTTAACACCTCGGTATCTAAAAAAAAAGCTTCGTGTACAACAAAATGCCAAGCTTTAACTGTACGACGGTCAATCTGAGCTCGAAGACCCAGTAATATATAGGGTTGCTAAAGGTTAGTTTGCAATAAATAATGGTTACTTACTAATACTTGCTACCATGAAATGGGACTTTGGTCTTTAATATGTATTCAACACATAGTGGTGATCATGTGATGGGGGATGATATGCTATGCAGAATGCAGCATTACTCTACTGAGACCGATCCTGAAGAAAATAAATCTTTAGTCCACTCGCGGCCACTAATTGTGGTTCAATCAAAGCTAGAGTCGCGGTCTGGCTCATCAATTGTGGTGGTTCAGATCTCGGTGGTTTCAACTACCTCCAGGAAGCGAGGGAACGAGACCTATTTCCACTCACGTTTTTAGTTTTTATAATTTCACAAAATCAAAAAACACTAGAACCACTTAAGTTGTTATTGGAACCGATTTTTGTATTACTTATTGAACACAACTGAGCAGGAATTACATGGATCTTTTTTCAAAAACATGAATTTATATTTCGTAAAATAAGTCTCTAGAAGGAATAAGATTGAGGCACATATTCTTCTACCGTCTCAAACGAGAACAAAAAAATGACACTAATGGAAAGAAACAACAACTGTTCTTGACAATTTCAGAATTACATCATTGGAAAGGCTATATGAGTCGTTTTTGTTTCAGACTGCTTCTGGTTGATATAAAAATGGTAGACCAGGTGTTATTCAAACAACCAGATTTGCTGAAAACCAGATGATCCGCCAGTTTTATGTCAACTAGAATCAGAACCGATATGAAACGAAAATGACTATGGCCGACCAACCTAGTAACATATCAGACGATACTTACTACAAGTTATCTAAATCATCCAAATTGTTGCTTATTGGAAATGTGCCATTTTTGTAATATCGCTAATGTTCAAATATGTGCTGAATGAGACAATATTTCATTCTTTTAATTCCATCCTCCGCGCTTCTGCCTGGTTAGTGAGTATGGAAATGTTTGGTTTTCATTTTGATTATTTTAAAGCAAGCGATAGTCACATGGACTTGTTGCGTGACATTTCGTATAATAACTTTTCAAAAATAGAAATAGATATTTATTTGTTTAAATTTAAAATTGTAGGAAAACCAGCGGTGCTCCAAATGACAAAAATAAAATTCGTCATAAAACAATTCAAAAAAACCTAAGACGTCAGGCCACTTCTACTGTTTAGGTACCTACACACTCGTTAATTTTTATAAATTGTTAGTAAGTGTGAGTGTTAGTAAGTGTGATGAATAAACCTCTCTAAATTGTGAACAAAAATTTTCTTTGGAACACTACTACATAAATCATTTCCATAATTATTTTAAAATGAAAGCTCAGCTCGGCTCAAGTATTAACTAACTCAGCACAAAAATCACTTTCGTAAAAAATAAAAAGACAAAACTTCGTTAATAAACGCAATGCTTCTTCGTCGTCTAGTCTCCCGAGGAGGTCATTAACTAGGAAGCGGCCTGACGAAGACGCGAAAGCACAACGAGAAATGGCGTGCGACAAATAAAAAATGGATTAAGGATGGCGGAAGCTGAGAGAAATATAGCTGTTTTCAATTTCAGTCTTTTTCTGATATTTGGGATAACAACGCTGAATTACCGGGCGTGGCGAGAGATCGATGATGGTGGAGGGCGTTAAAGTTATTATGCCTTATTAATCTTGAGAAAGGACCGATAGGGGGGCGGAGGTTTGTTTCAGATTTGGCCTCAATATTACGTTTTCCCCTCTTTTTCTGCCAATATAAATTCGCACGTACATTAAAAAAAATCCTTTTTAAAAAGCATAAGCAGCGAGAGGGGAATATGTTAGGTAAGCTCTCTCAATTCTGAAAGAGATTGTGTCTGCTCGACGTTATTTAGCGCATAATCTCCAAGCACAAGAATGTTAGAAACCTCTATACCTTTATTATAAATTTAACCAGCTCTGGGACAGGGATTAAGAACTTGGCAAACTACCTTCCACTGAATATGTATGTAAATTTTAAACTTTAATTATGCGTATTAATCTGCCGCTTCGCCTCGTAAATTGATATGGAAAATAAGCAATTTTCAGCGGATTTTGTGTATTATTAACGAAAGGTGGATAAAAGTACTTATTTTCTTTAATACAAACATCAGAAGACACAAAAATGGGGGAGAGTCGTATAATTGCCTTAATCTCGTTTCCCACAAAAAGGAGATCACCAACCCTAACAAGATTAGAAATTCAATACGAAAAGTTCAAATACATTACCTTTGTGCTCTTAAACATATGAATTTAAATCTTTTGCCTTCATTCGGAGTGAATAAAACTTTTTTTCCGTGAAAGCCAAATCCAATTATAATTTGACCCAGATAGCGTTTTCCTTACAATTCTTTTTGCCACATTTCTTTGGAGGCCCGACCAAAATGACATATTCTCCTGAAATTATCTCTTTCGGAAATAGACTGTGTTCGAGTTATAAGACGGTTTATCCATTTTGAATTAAATTTTAATTCGAGAGAGACCGAGAGGTGAAGTGAGAATTTTTCGACTTCATAAATCATCAATGACCGTCATAAAAAAGTTATAATCTGGTCTGGGAGAGACAGAATTTCGATTGGATTTTTTTTTATAGAAAGCAATTTATTTTCTACAATTTGTGAGGGTTGAAAGTTGATTTCCAGTTTTAAGGTTACTTCTGTTTTTTTATTAATAAATGATTCCAGAGTATAAACGTGGGCATGTTTTTGGGGGTTGCGTGTGCTCCAACTTAGTTAAAAAAAATTTTGACAGAAACCATCAAGTGCCCTTTAACCTCTACTCTTATAAAACTGAGATGTATTTATAAAGGTTGTGCATAAAAAAAAATCTTGCAGCAAGCCATGGAATTAAAAGTCATGTCTGAAATTAGTCTATAAAAAAAATGCAAATCGGAGCATTTTCGTTGAGCATAGAGATGGGCAGCAAGATTAGGCTAAAGGCCTAAATTTGTCCAAGTTCAGTGGTAGCGTGTAGGTCAACGTTTCTCATGAATTTCGTTATTTTTCTTGCCACAAAGAAGGTTGACATAATTATTTTAAAATGGTTGAAATCCTTTAATCTATGGTATTGTTGTTAATGGAAGTTATGTGGTGATTCAAAAAATGAAGTGATAGTATTATATTTATGTCTTTCTATTTAAAATTGCTTACAAGTTTTGCGAGTTGTCCTCGAACCTGACAATGGTCTACACGGAAGAAAATAAAAACTTGGTTTCGAGTTATTGTTCGAGTTTCGGTCTAGTAATGGTAGCAAAGTGAATGGGTGTAGACCTACTCTATTCACTCTGTCCAGCCTGGAAGACTTTCGTTCTTCCTTTTATGTCTTCTAATTGACTAACCCCTCGATTAATCCTAGTTTAAAATCATTCTACAACAAGAAATGATGTAAAAAAGATGGTTATCACCTTGATGCTGGTAGAAATCATTACACAACTTCATTTTTCATAACAAACCTGATCCACGCAAAACCTAACTTAAAAAAGTATGGGCCCGCAACAAATGAGCGTATGTTGCTAGCCCGTACCACTGCCAGCAACGTATGCCTGTTAAGTCAGGTTTTGCGTGAACTTGATATTTCCCTAGACACATGGCTTAAACTAAACTGAGAATCAATTGAAACGATACACCCCAAATTTTGAATGAAGTTTAAAACTGTCTATCTCTAAAGCCACTCAACCCATTTTCGTTGGCGAGGCCATTTTGGTAAGATCCATGTATAGACTGCTTTAATTGGTTATGTACTCGGTTATATGTTTTGCAGGTTTTCTAATACAGGGTTCAACAAAACTTGATGAATTTTTGAAAACATTTTTGAGCAGATAACTTTGCGGAAAAAAAATTTCAGACATTTCTTGCTACGGGAGTAAGTGGAGACGCGTCATACCTCGGGACATATTTGAGGTTTTTTGGATATTTTGCCTAGTTCCATAGATATTTAGTTTTTTCTTTAAAAGAGGTATCCTCCAATTTGCCCTATAATAGAAATATTCATAAAAATTTCATATGGAATATAAACACTATACATAGGGCAAGCTAGACGTACAGGCGTAATGACTATAAAGTTTGAGACGTCTACAGTAGCGAACAGAAAATAAAAATTTTTCAAATATCCAAGTGATAATTGAATGTACACAATTAAGTGATGTGGAACAAAATGTATGGATGTATTTGGAATTCCGCTTCCTGTTTATTGCGGCTATTAATAATACCTCGGGACTTTTTTCTGTTCATCTTTATATCTCCATTAGTTTAAAAAATGGGTTTTTTCTAAAAGTGTAACATTTCAAGACCATAAAAAAACAAATCTCCTATTCAATGAACATTACAACATTTTGGAATTGGACGTAGTCATCTGAGATCCAGAGCTATGCCTAATTGTTTAGATGTACAGGGTGACCCACGAAACTGACATTAATCCTCATTTTTTAAGTTTTGCATTCTGACTGAGTTCCTGAGTGTTGACTGAATAAAACTGAACTACAAAAATTGTTTGTGTTAACAGAATCAGAAAGAATTAACCGATAGTCGCAATTTTTAATTTGAATATGTTCAGGAGGTACGGTTTAACTGAAGAATGGCGAATAACAAGATGTCACACATAAAGATGAATTACATGAGGGCCTTGAATACGTAAAAGATACTAAGTTAAATAAATATGAAAAGCCTAGAACAATCTAAAATTGTTTTTAGGAACTTAAAAACTTTCAACTGCGTTCGATAATCTTTGAATAATTACCGGTAGTATACCGGGTGATACAAGTTGTATGTAACAGCCCAGCGTTTCCACAATTTCTATTTTAAAATTTTTAAATTTTGAGGTGATAAATAAATCGTAAATGTGCCTCAGATCCTGTTTCATGCAAATATTCTCGAACGCAGTTGAAAGGTTTTAAGTTCTTAAAAACAATTTTAGATTGTACTAAACTTTTCATATTTATTTAACTTAGTATCGTTTAGTGTTTTCACGGCCCTCATGTTATTCATCTTTATGTGTAATATCTTGTTAATCGTCATTCTTCAGTTTAACCGTACCTCCTGAACATATTCAAATTAAAAATTGCGACTATCGTTTAATTCTTTCTGATTCTATTAATACAAACAATTTTCGTAGTTCAGTTTTATTCAGTCAGAATTCAGAATGTAAAACTTAAAAAAAATAAGGAATAATGTCAGTTTCGTGGTCACCCTGTACATCTAAATAATTAGGCATAGCTCTGGTTCTCAGATGACTACGTCCAACTCCAAATTGTTGTAATGCTCATTGAATAGGAGATTTGTTTTTTTATGGTCTTGAAATGTTACACTTTTAGAAAAAACCCATTTTTTTTTAAACTAATGAAGATATAAAGAACGAGAGAATAAAGCCCCGAGGTATCACTAATAGATGCAATAAACAGGAAGCGGAATTCCAAATTCATCCATACATTTTGTTCCACATCACTTAATTGTGGACATTCAATTATCACTTGGATTTTTGAAAAAATTTTACTTTCTGTTCGCTTCTGTAGATGTGTCAAACTTTATAGCCATTACACCTGTACGTCTAGCTTGCCCTATGTATGGTCTTTATGTTCCATATGAAATTTGTATTAATATTTGTAATATGGGGCAAATTGGAGCCCCAGTGTTAAATGATACCTCTTTTATAGAAAAAAGTAAATATCTATGGAACCAGGCAAAATAAATCGGTTGAGTGGCTTTAGAGATAGATAGTTTTAAAGTTCATTCAAAATTTGGGGTGTACCGTTTCAATTGATTTTTAGGTTATTATGAAAATATCTTAATAAAAACCCTAATCGAATTCAAACTAAAAGACTAAACCTTTGCCAGTGGAAAAAAAAATAAGAAAATAGTAGATTACGTCACTAGGAGTAAAAGTGGGTCTTTTCGTGCTGAGCCCAGAGAATGACGGGCGAAGCGAAGCTGAGGCCTGCAACTGGGCGAAGCACAAAAAGACCTTTCACTCCGAGTAACATATACTATTTTTTTTTCAAGCATGCAGGAAATAAGAAATGTATTTTAGAGTGATTCAGTTTTGCAATTTTCTCTCATCCACTTTAAGCGGGTCTAGATACTTACCCAATTATAGTGGTGCATATTATTTGTAAAATAAATAGAATGTGTTAGAACGGAGGTTTTCAATGTTCAATGGTTTTAATGGTATTAAATCATAACCAATGATTTGACCAATGCGATTTCGAATAATAACGGTTTCAGGTGGTGCTCTCGAGCGCTCTGAGAGTATTCCTATTGTTTATTTTTTTCAATAAGAATGTAAAGATGGAAATACACTCAGATCGGTCTATCTGGTGTCATCTAGTGTTCAAATAATTTTGTTGAATGAAAATCGTTTATATATGCGCCACCATGACAGTAGCGGTGACTTTTGACTTTACTTTTAGTGCCTAGGACTTTTTTGCTACTTTTTTGGTCTCAGGATTAGAAAGCCCACTTTAGGTGTGCATATGGAGAAAACAAATGACGTTCTTTTAGTCCGCTAAAAAAAAACTTTACAGGAATAAGGTCCAAAGTATTAGATTCTAGAAATTATTAAAAGCAATACCTGATGATCCTAAATCAATAAAACCAAATAGCATGTAAAAAAATGGTTGTGAAGAGTTGTGAACATAAAAAAATTAGGCAGAAAAAAAATACTACCAAATAAAGCAAAAGAAAAAATCTTATAGAAGGACCCATAAAAGGCAAATAAGATAAAAATTGAAATAAGACGTAAAATTTATAAAATTAAAAATAAAAGTGAAGAAAATTTGTACATAAATGGACCAAGAGAAAAGGTAAATCTTAGGAAAATTGTAAAAAGGTTTCGATAAGTGTTGCGCAAAAAGACGAAATAAAACGAAACTGCAAGTAAAAGGTAGAAATATAATACACTCAGTGATAATTTTGGGTTTAAGAAAAATGAAGAGAAAAACACTTTCGATGATTAAGAGAAAAAAATACAAAGAAAAAAGTGGAGAAAACAACAAAGTTTCCAAAAACAAATTGAAGACAAAGCAGACAAAAACTATTTCAAAAAATTAATACACAGGCGTAAACACCTTTTGTTCGGATATTTGACGAAAATTTGTCGAGAAACAATAAATGAAGAGAAAACAATGGGAAAGAACCTGTGAAGATACAACAAACAAAATAGGGGCTAAAAGTTAGAAATTAAATAAAGAAATAAGGACAAAAACGGTGAAGAAGATTCAAACATTTAAAAATTTAAGTAGAAAAAGTTAAACTTAAAAAAATTAATAAAATGAAATTATTGAGGATTGTTGCACTTTATTTTCAGTTACCTTTTGTCAGACACTCTGAAAAACTCAAATTTTTTTTGGAGAAGGATCTGTAGTCAAAAAATGCAAAGCATTTACTTTTGTTAAACTTTTAACTACAAGAAAAACTCTCTAAAATTTCAAGATAAAACAAGTGTAGGTGAAAAATAACAAATAGATAATGAAATAGAATTTGCAAAGAAATTACACAAACAATCAAGAGAAACAAAAACAAATTGAGAAAATAGTGTCGGTCTTAAAATCATAATAAAAAATGAACTACAAAAATGTGAGAAATTATACAAATAAAATGTTAAAAAACAGAAGACCATCATACGAAAAGAAGTGAAAAAGTATCTCTACTTTAAAAGTTTTACAAGTAGAGAATATATATGAAATTAGGAGGTTTCATTTGAAAACGTCATCTAGTTGGCTATGAAATGTCAAAAGAAAAGGAAAAGGATAGTGATCAATCCGATTAATTTATGATTAATCAAAATTCTCTCTTGTACCTTATTCTCAATAGCAAAAAAGCGCAGGGTGCATGTGCTTCGTTTTTACCATCCTGACGCTAGTCTGGGGATAATAAGTAAGGGGTGTTCATTAGAAAACTTCATCAAGCAAGCTATGAAAGTTTGACAGATGAAAATATTGACCTAATCAAAGTAATGGACTTTGGATTCTCCATCCTTTTCTTTTGACAATTCACTGCCAACTATATGAATTTTTATAGTGGACACCCCATATACACGGTGGACCATGTTCTTGGTGCCAAAATTGAAGCGGGTATTCTACGTTCAAAAATAACTCTAGTTTGCTACATAAACCATAGTCGAAAAATACTCTGTTACGGAAATAGAGGGTGTTAAAGTTTTTTTTGAAAAACCAAAAAATTTATTTTTTTATGAAACTGCCAGAGATATTTTAATGAAATTTTACAGGTGTCAATAGCGATGAAAGACCCAAGTTTTGCAATGTAAAAGGTATTTTCAGCGTTACGAGTGGCGTTCACTGCGGCTCGTGACTGGCTATTTTTCAACAACAAAATGGTACGCTACTCGTTTTTCTGAAGATAAAAATTATTTTTGAGGTCCTTGTTCAATTTGAAAGAAAAAAGTTTCCTTGGATTTTTTTCGTACGGCACCCCTGTAAATACATATTAAATGACTTGAAAACTTTTCTCTGTTTGCCTTTTAATAGATTATTAATTTTGCTACTTGCGTACCGCCAAATAATCAATATTTGCCACGCACTATTGGCGTAGGTTTGGCAACCTAAAACAGCCAAGCTTATTTTTTTTTAACCGTGTTGTAACAATATTTATTTTCAGAATTAAAAACTAAAAGTAACTAAAACAATAATTGAAAACATAACAAAAACAGTTATAAAAATTGTTCAAAATGGGAATCGTTATTTTCAATGCACAACTGGCATTGACGTATAATAGACCGATTGAAATGTACTGGGTGTGGTAATATTTGATTGCAACCATATCTTATGCGGTTCATAAGTTCTTCTTCCGTATTGACAGGAGTGGCATAAACTTTCTCTTTTAAAAAACCCCACACAAAATAGTCTAACACGGTAAAATCCGGAGACCGTGGTGGCCATGTAACTGGTTCCCCTCTACCAATCCACCTATCCGGAAAATGATTGTCCAGCCAATTTCTGACATTTCTGCCATAATGAGCGGGACAACCGTCAAGCTGATACCATGCATTCCATCTTAAAAGTATCGGTATTTCGTCCCACATATTCGGAGTGTGGGATTGTAAAAACTCTAAGAAGTTTAAACGTCGAGGTAAAAAGTAGGGTCCAAATAAATGGTTGTTGTAAATCCCTATCCACACATTTAAGCTAAATTCAACTTGAAAATTTCGAGGTCTAATGGAGTGAGGATTTTCATGGTCCCATATATGTTGATTATGCGAATTAACCAAGCTGCGGCGGGTAAAGCAGCACTCGTCAGACCACTGTATGTTGTTCAAAAAATCCCTGTTTTCTTGAACTAAGTGAAGGGTCCACCTACAATAAGTAATTATATTTTCTTGGTCTCCTGGATGTAGCCCTTGAACAGGTTGTAGGTGAAATGGACGCCGGTGATCTCGTCTAAGAGTACAAAGTACATTGGATTTTGAGTTGCGAAGAATACGAGAAGCAATACGGGAACTCGTTGTTGCATTTCTGTCAAACTCATTTAATATCTGTAGAGAAATTCTTCTTTGTTGTTGGTTTTGGTTTGCATCTCGATACTCATGCAAATTCCTTAAACCCTTCTCTATTAATTGCTGATGGACTCTTGTGAACATTTTACGACTAGGATGTGTTCTTTGCGGATATCTCCTTCTGTATTCTCTGGCGGCCGCCCTTGAGTTTCCGTTAGCAAATCCATACATAAAATGGATATCCGTTAATTCTCTATTTGAAAATCCATTTTTTTGTCATGTTTATATCATCAAATATTGTCCTGAAAACTGACGCCAACATCACCAAGGTGGTATGCAATTAACAAATAGCTAGGTAATCTAGGATAGGACTGTGTTTTACAAAGCAAACTAGGGTTATTTTTGGACGTAGAATACCCCCTTATAGTTTGGCACCAAAAACCTGGTCCACCCTCTATACAGATATCCAAGAAACTTCAGGCAATTCAAAACATCTTTGAGATAAAGCGGAGTTTATTAAAAAGTTAGTAGAGGATAAATCAGACATTCACCCTATACAAAGTATACATAATAGAGGGTGGTCATTTGAAAACGTCATCAAGTTGGCTTAAATGTCAAAAGAAAGGTTGAAAGAACAAAAGTTCATTTACTTTGAATATGTAATCTTTTCTGTCACAAATTCATAGCCGTGTAGATGACGTTTTCTAATGAACACTGAATATAATATGTACACTCTAACCATAATTATTTAATAAAACTTCTACCCACTTTACCTCTATAATTGTCAAAAAACCTTTTAATGATGCGATCTGCACTAATGTTTGACATTCTTAAAAACGCGTTCTTCAGTGATGAATGCTGGGTCTATTTGCGTGGATATCACAACCTTATTTGGCCAATATTTTTCAAGGAATATTAGCTGTTCTTATTTGCGTTATTGGATGAACTCTGAGTAGCTTAATTATTTGGGGAATTGCAAGATTTGGGGCATCGCATTGAGTGCGATAGAAATGAAATTTTAAGCCTATGGGAGTTTCATGATGACGAAACTACAGCCAGGAAATTTCCACCAATTGGATGTTTTGGTATCAAAGAGGCCGAATGGGAAACTTGCCGACACCGTTTATAGAAAACCAACACACCCTCACCTACTCCAATAACGGATATCAATCCCAGACAGAAAACGGGAGTCATAAAGACTCTGGCTGTGAGAGTCAAAAGAATTTGTGATCCGGCTGAAATGGAGCATCTGGAAAGAGCCTTTAGTTGGAATGGATACAGCAAGCACGAGTTCGATAGGGCCGTCCGTCCAATCAATGAAGAGCCCTAGGAAGGGACAACGGAGATGAAGAAAAGCGCGGATGGACTAGTCTAGCATACTTCCATAAAATAACTGACACGATCGGGAGGCTACTGGAAAAGCACAATGTTAAAACTGTCTCTAAACCAACTCGTAAAATACAACAGAGCTTGAGATCGGCCAAAGTCCGCAGAGATCTCCTATCGGCACCCGGAGTTTACCGAGTTCCATGCAACTGTGGCTCGGTATACATTGGCACCACAAAACGCAGTGTCAACACGAGGATTACGGAACACAAGAGGAGTTGCAGGCTGGGACAAAGACAAAAGTCAGCAGTACCAGAGCACGCTCTCTCCGTAGACCACGACATCCTTTTCAACGATGTGGATGTCTTATATCAATCGCAGCATTTCTATCCGAGACTAACGAGAGAGGCCATTGAGACCTTCAAACAGTACAACAATTTTAACAGGCAGGAGGAAATTACGTTTCTAAATGCAGACTGGAGGCGAGTCGTACGACATTGTTCCAGTGCCTAAATGCAGCTTAAAAGCAGCCTAAATCCCGCGCCTCCAGTCTTTCCACTGGGGGGACTGGAGTGGGGTATTTACCATTTATACCATATATTTAACATTTATACGCGACGGCGGGGGAATAAATACTACGGAGCTCACCGCGGTCAAATTAGTCAACGTCGGGAAGCACGGAAGATCTCTTCGCCAACTGCCTCATGGTCTTTGATATCTGCCGCAGCTGTAGGCGAAACGTCATGAAGAAACTAGACTGCGGCTTCAAAGCCTGGAAAACACTCTAGATTGTATTTGTCTACTTTTTTCATAATAGCAAATTAGATAACTGGGTCTTCAAAACGCATTTTGTTTTGATGGTCAAAGTCGAAGTGGCCTTATAACCATTGTGGATGGCCATAATAGTTTGAAACTTCATTTGTTTTATTTGTAATTTCCAACATTTTTACATTACTATACACATATTTGATATATGATGAACATGTTCTTGTACAGCTGTGAACAAAAATTCTTAAAAAACTGCCTCCACACTTTACTTCAGGATAAAGTATCTTAATCATCCACTTAGTGCTCAAAGAGTTCAGCCCCATTGTTAGCCATATTAAAAATATTTGACTTTCATTTTTTTTTTATTAAATCATCTCGGATCTACTAGGCTAATGGCTTGCTTGAGTTTTTCTTTAAGTGAACACACGGTACTTATATAATTTTCTTTTTAGAGATATCTTTGGATTAATTCCACTAATTATTAATGATTAGTTAGGTCAAGAGTAATAGCTTTAATGTCGTAGGGGGAAGTAAAGAGTCACATTCATCATAGTAGTTTTTGCCAGTTGTTCAATGGCTTTTTCCTGCCATATCAGACCTTTTGCCCCTGAAAACATTTTTTACCTTGTTGTAACCCTTGTTACCGTTTTTGTGCCGAGTTAAGGTTCGCGCTCAGCGCTTAATGGGAGTAAGAAACTAGCAGTTAACACGTCGTTATATGCCTGGTATTATTTTTAGTACTTTTACGTCGCATTTTACGTTTAGGCGCCCAGTTACCTGTCCTAAATCACTGTCGTCTGCATGCATTCCTTAACATCAATCAAAAAAAGGGACTTCGCCAAAAATCATTTGTCCTTCTTATCTACGCATCCCCATTTATGAAGTTGCGCTAATTTGGCCCGCAGTCATTCGAGTCAATTATCTCCGGATCCGACAACATAATGTATAACGTTCCGGCTTCGACAAATGAGCGTAATTCCAAGGCGCTGGCTACCGCCAGTAAATTGTCTTTTGCCAAGGAATTATGGACATATCTCTGATTATGCTTTATATGATCTCGTTTCTCGAATATCCTAGAACTTATAATGAACCAAAACAACGCAATTTAGCAGTTGAATGAAATAACAGACGAATCGCTGCCACGAAACCCTAAAAACGCACCCATAACCTACGCAAAAGTTTAATTTGCTTAATTGAGTTCACGAGTTATTAACATAAAGTCCTTGTCCCTTTTTTCATTTCAGATTTAGTTAATTAATTCATGCCGCATAAAACATATGAAATTTTGTCAGATTCGTGGATAAGCGTTAATTAGTTAGCTGTCCAAAGTTTTGTTCGTAAACAGGCTGTCGGGAGTGCTGAATAAATCCGAATTTTAGTGCCGGTGATTTATTATTGCGTTTTGCTATAAAAAGTTTGTCAATCAAAACATTGAGTTTCATGGCGTTTCTCTCTAACTTCACTCTACGGATTTCCGTAAATACGTGGCGATAAGAAAAAGAGAAAATATGGAAAAAGATGCAGGCAATAACTGGTAAACTGGTTGACGGAATAGGTCTGAAAAATCATTTTAGTAGCAAATTTCAGCATTCTTCAAAAAAAAACAAGTAAGTAGTTCTTTCTACAAAATGATGCCAGTATTACATTATGTTGTGGGATTATACATTAGGTTGTCTAACCTTACAAAAAATTGCATGGGAACTCCTGTGACCCTCACGACGATGCACCACCCTGTATAAATGTGGCTGTTTAGATAGCAGGTAGAAGACAAAGAAACTTTCAATCTTCTAGTGAAGAATTTAGGGGAATGGAATTATTTTTTCAAGATATTTTAATTCAAAGATATTCAAGTATGCAAGTTAACCGAAGGCGGTCCATGTTAGTTCAACCAGGTGTTAGTTGTGTTCGTCTCCTTATTTTAGCATCCTGTTTTAAATTTCCTAGTCTGATTTTGCGACTCATAATATTGGACGACTTCTATCCTCTGGTTTTGTGTTGTTTTATGTGTCTGTACCTGGCTCATTAATTTTAATTTTTAGTTCATTTAAGAACTCACAGTTGCGGACACCTAATTTGGTTTATGTAGCATTTCCTTTATTTATTGGAGATTAATTCTCCGTCCATGTTTTTACCTTTGCTATTTCATTCCAATTCCTTAAGGCTTGTCACGGTCCTTTCTTGGCAGTAGTGTCACTTCCTAGTTTTAATAAAGAACCTACCTTAAGTGTTTGTTTCTATCTCTTTATTGAGTTCATGCGTCACACATTTGAATCACACACTTTTACTTTCACTCTAGTACTTATCGAGTTTTACTCCATTTTGCCCTTGCTGATCATTCACTAAAGGAACTCTATCGGTTTTGTGCTGTTGCTGAGGTCTGATTTCCCCTTGGCCTGTCTGATTTTTATAGAATTGTTAGTTTTATGCATAAAAGGGTGCCTTTTTTCTTACTTACTTGGCCATCTTTGTTTACAATGCAACACATGGTGTGGCTCGGCAGTACCGAGTATGTAGAGAACAGGGATAGGATAAACAGCCTTTTTCCTTGATAATTTCATTATTTTTTTTTTTATATTTTTTTTTATTTTTAAAATTATATTAAAATATAATTTTAAAAATAAAAAAAAAACCTTGGTTGGTATGGAAGAACGTAATAAGAACCAGTAAAACTACCATGATTTACAGTTGTCAGGAATGGTGGCATTAGGTGCCTGGTATACCCTTACTTGTACCTGTACTGCATCTTTAATTTTAGTGTTGCAAAAAAGTTAATTTCTTTAATTATTGCTATGTGCGATAAAAGTAAGCAAACATCATTCATCGCGCAGCTGAGGCAATAAATACCTATATATTGACAGAGTTTTAGGACGACTTTTACAACTATCAGTAAAACTTCAATTTGAAGTTAAAATACCAGATATGACGTACATTGCACAGTTTACCTGACAGATAAACAACGCCATGTCGGGTGTTTAACATTAAACTGAACTTTTACTGATAATTGTAAAAGTCATCCTTATTCGTAGAAAAAATATTGTTCCTAAAACTTGCGGAAAGTATCTTTTCCGCAATCGACTTCATCGAGCGCAATCGAACTGCAGTCGCGTGCGAAAAAGTATCACTTTCCGCACTTGTTAGGAAAATAACTATTATTTTAATTGAACTACAGACGAGCCTAACCTATTTGCCGATTGCATTTTTATATATGCCGACATTGACAGTAACGACACCATTTATTTTAAGTGTCACTCTATCACTCGATAGAATGTCTTGGCTTTGCCCTTGCGCTAGCTTTAGAAAAGGATGCAGGATTTTTGCGCTTCCTCTGTTTCTTAAAGTCACTTTGGCATAAATGCGCCGCACTTTTAATTGGTTTGTTTGGCATTTAAATCATGATTTACTTAGTTTCTTTTGCTTTTTCTTGATTGGTTTTGTATCCGATCTATCGACTGGACTCAGTCTTGATTTATCTGCTATTTTAGCTAATTTTAGCTTGTGTAATTAAATCGTTATCTTGGTCATTTTGGCCAACTGATTAGCTATGTCCGCTAAGTACGTGACGTGACACTTTTTCCGAACCCTCTTTCCCGCACCTGGTCTAAAATCTATAGTCATCTTCTTCGTGCTGCTTTTTTTTCCTACCTAAACGTGCTACGGGAAGACTCAGCCGAGGTTCCGGGTTCTACCCAACATCCTTGGATCTTGGCAGATTCAGGACTCGGTCTATATTTAACTGTTTTCTTTTTTTGAGTTTTTGATTTACTTAGGTTCAAGAAAACAGTTTAACTGCTTCGGCAGGATTTGAAGGGCAGGCGACCCTTTCCAACCGCTTAGGTTGAAAGCCTCTTGGACATTTCCTGCACCCTCAACAGAGTTTTTTTCCCCTTGATTTCTGGATTTTTTTTTCTTGGCTAATCTAAACTATCGAGCCTAATCACTCCAACAAACCTCATTGTAAAGAGCCGCCGAAGGTCACAAATTTACTGCCTTCAGCCGCGACCTATTGGCCCAGTTTCTACTTCACACCATAGAGACTGTATGCTTCAATTCTAAGTACTTACCAACCCCAAAATAATAGAGTACCTAGCAAACTACCCATTTGATTTTTTTTTGTGTGACCTATCCACCTATATTGTTTAGTTCATTTTTTTTTGGTGTTTGGAGTTCCAGATGACACCTTTGGAGCCACACACTGGAGTGGCGCTAACCTAGCCCACTCTCCGAATTATCTGAGCTCGGGCAGACTTAATTTGCCAGGCCACTATACAACTCACACCCCTTTGATAAACTTAATTTATTTTCACTGTTTTTACTTAAAATTTATGTTCTTGCCTGGTTCGTGTATCTTGAACTAATCCTTGCGTTCGTTTTCAAATAATTTTAACATTGATGCTTTTACGGAATCGAATGCTTTCTGGAAATTTACGAATTCCACATGGAGCGGTACGTTATACTCAATTCTCTATTAGGGCTTTTTTGGTTTGTAAGTATGATATTAAAGTGTTTTCTGAATCCGGTGTGTTCGATGAGTTAAGAGGGGTCGAGTCTATTTATTACTCGGTTTGTTATGGTTTTCATTAACAGTTTATAAAGGTGTGACGGTATAGATATTGGTCGATAGTTCACACTGTTTCTTTTCTTGAACATTAAGGTAACTTCAGAGTTATAATATCAATATTGTGGAATCTTTCCTTCATGAATTATTTTCAACATTAATCATTTAACAGATACCAGGTCAGTAGTCATTTCTAAAAATTCAAATAGCACGAATTGGGAGTCGTAGCGACAGTTTCTTCACGCACAGCTAGATATTTGTCCATTGAGATATTGTCCAAATAACTCTTTTGAGGGTTCCATCAATATAGAGAGCAGCAGAGCAACGGATAACAGCTGCTCTTCAGGCCTATGAAGATTCCTCTCCAACTAAGGATAGAAAAAAAAACATATTAGAAACTATCCCGGTCGAATAACCATCAGAAATTCAGAAGAAAAACAACTCTTTATTAAACCAAAATAACCGTCGTCTGGGAATTTTACAGACAGGCCTTAACTAACTAAATATATCAAGTAGATCACGGATGCTAAGAAAGAGTCCTGAAAAAGATGATGCGACAAGATTGAGGACCTCCCGAGAGGAGCTCAAAACGATAGGGTTCTCTGCAGGTGCTAGGATTGCTAAAACGATCCGATGGTACCTACACCTCCAGCTAGGAAGACTTGAGAGGATCTGGCAAGTTGACTTTTTCCGGTTAGCCAATTGATGAATATGGACGATAACACACGCCCCTTGGGTCGATTCAGACCACTTCTGGAGAGGATGGTGTGTTCCGGATACTGCTGCAACACAACACACCGCAAATTGCACCTTTACTAACAAAGCTCTTCCAAGCAATCCTTGCATGGAACTTTATTCCAAACTGTTGGCCAAGGGTAAAGTTCTTCTACATACCGATAATGGGATGCAGAGGAAAAGATCCTAAATCGCTCAGGCCAATCAGCTTAACATCGTTCTCGCTGAAAAGCTGCTGGTTCTCGCTGACTTGGACTGGAAAATTCAATATACCCTGGAGACAAGGTATTCGCAGTAGGTATATTCATTGGCATTAAAAAGGCTTCTAACAATGCATTTACGGAATTCACTTACGGAATTGGTATTTGACCAAGCAGGGCTAAACGGCAAAAAATTTAATTTAAAATTTGATATTTCGTATTTTCTATTTTACACGATCCGTTTCACCTATCCGGGTACGCACAGTGTACCATAATACACCGATGATAGAAAAGTAATGCGATATCCAAGAAAATAAGTTTCTATAAAGTCTCAATAAATTTCGATACATTTCTGAATACGAAATCATTGGTCCAACGAGCCTACAAATAACGTTTTTTTATATTGGTCATTTTATTACAATATATTCAGGGTAAGTAAGAACACAGCATTTCAAAATTGGCAGTATTTTCCTTTTCATAACTCTGCTTATTTGGTCTAAAGTTATCCCTTTTTTCAAAGCAATAATTAACCAGAATAAGGGGCAATGAAAATTTTAGACAAAATCATTTTGGTCAACCTAGAGTATACCAGTTTTCTTGGTGCATAATCCACTAATTTTAGCTTACTTCAAAAGGATTTTCAGGGGATTTTCCTTCACAAGGACAGTCAGGAATTTTCTGGTGGAAATGCATCTTTAACGGAACAGGTCGGTGTGTCGTATGGACCTAATACATTTTCAAACACTTAGAATCCAAAGCAAATCAAAATTGTTTCTTCCATAACCTACAAAATCATTTATCAATATTTTGTCGGGCCACCTCTGGTTCTAGCATTGCTTCTCACCCTAGAGGGCATACTTCTAACCGAACCATTTATACACTTTTGGGGAATGGCCTCCGCTTCTTCCAACACAGCATTCCTCAAATCATCCAAATTTAGAAACTCTTCTGCAAGTTGACTCAAACTCAGTTTCATACTACCTACTCCACACATGTTCAATAATATCCATATCTGGTGACCTAGCAGGCCACTCCATTGGCTCTATATTGTCCTGACGTAACTTCTCACTAACAACTCGGGCTCTGTATGGATGGGCGTTATCGTCAGAAAGAATAAAGTCATTTCCAAAATTATTGGCAAACGGCAAAACAATATCTCTTACACACAAATTCAAATACCTTTCTGCATTCATTCTCTCTCCAACTAAAACCACTAAATCTGTTTTTCCATTCATCATTATACCACCCTATACTGCTATACCAGCAAATGCAACCCTAACATTCATATTTCTATCATTAAACCTCTCATTCCTCCGTCTCCTTACTAAAATTCTTCCATTCGATTGACACAACGTAACTCTAGATTCATCTGTAAATTTGCACCTAAACCATTCCACTATTCCCCAGTTCCTATGTTCAGCCGCCCATATGGGTCTGGTAGCACGATCTTGAACCTGGAGCAAAGAGCAAACTTCACGACGCCTTTTAAACATTTCAAATGAGCTTAGTACAGCTCCGTTGTATCAAAAATAACAAAGTAAATCCTAAACCGTCTAGAGATGCTTCGAGGATAAACATTACTACCTATCTAATAATTCTCAATATCATCAGCCAGTAACTGCTCTAGCTAGAACAGTACACTATAAGTACTTTTACAAAATATTGCTTTAGACATGACTAAGTAAAGCTTATTCATTAGGGCCGTAATTTTAGCTAACCTCGTATATGTTTTATCAAACCTAATACCTCTCGCCTTAGTACAAAGTTAACAAAATAGACTTATCGCCATGCAAATGTATTATGAGGAACTGCGAATTAAGAGGTAACCTAAATTCAGAAAAACAGTCGTCTTAGTTCGGTTAATAATAAAAATTTCGAAAAATCTCAAATTGGCCTAGAGATGCCCCTTCACAAAAAATGTAAAAAAATAGTTTTTTCTAAGAACGGCCAAAGAAAGTAAATTTAAAAATGTTGCAGTGTTTTACTTAACAACCTGTATATTAAAGCGTAAATCGGTATTAGCGGCTGCTCATAGCCAACCATGAAGAGAAATCTCTGCCCACTCCAACCCTTCAAAAGGCACCGAAATCAACGCAGGGGTTCACGAGATATTTCAATTTGAATGTGACTTAAAATTTTGTAGTTTACATTTCACTTGTTGACTACTGTCTATATGCCCTCTCAAATTATTATGGACTGGGGTGTCCCATGGATTCCAATTGTTTTGCCCCTGTATACATTTTTGACAATGACATTGTGTAAATTTGGCAAGTAAATGAGGTTACAAATTTGACAAATGTCTAAATTATTTGCCAAACGTTCGTTCAATCAATCATCAATCATTCAAAATACTGAGTGTGCCATAAGTAGGCAGTATGTGTAACAGAATGAAGCAAAATCGTGAAATGGGTAGGTGAGGTAAAAAATACAGGATATTATAATTGATAGCTAGTTCATGACATTTTTTAATTTTGGTAAATAAAGGACTACTGATACCGGGTGTCCAGCAGAACCTTGGACATAGGAGATTAACATGGGAAATCGGTTTTTATTTTTTTGCGTCTGTAGGGTTGATTTGATTGAAAAACTTTTAAGACTAAAGTTGTAGAGCTTACGGTCAGCTATCACCCTGTAATTTTTTCAATACCTCAGTTTTGGCTGATTTTTGGAAAAACGCCTCGAAAAGTGCAAGAATTTGAATTTGGCACGTCACCCCCGCCATGCATATGCAGTGTCGCCAACATAATTATTTCTTGTCAGAGTCAGAGCCGATTTTCCTTTCTTATTTATTTTGAGGAACTATCATGTAGTCATCAAAGTGATTATGCAGTGAAAATATGTTGGCGACAATGCACATGCATGGCGGGGGTGACGCGCCAAATTCAAATTTTTGCACTTTTCGAGGCGTTTTTCAAAAAAAACGGCCAAAACTGGGGTATTGAAAAAATTACAGGATGATAGATGACCATACGCTCTACAACTTTACTCCTAAAAGTTTTTCAATCAAATCAGCGGTACAGGCGCAAAAAAAAATAAAAACCGATTTCCCATGTTAATCTCCTATATCTAGGGTTGCGCTGGACACCCAGTATAAGCTCGAACATCCGAACATCATCATCTTTTGGTGCTAACTTAATAGATAATTAAATAAATATTTAGAAGCACCTCTTTCTTAAGAAGATAAAAGTAATAAAGTAGACATATTACTTCTATCTTTCCATTCCTAATAGATGATCGAGAGTGTGAATGCACAACAATTCGCGGAATTTAAACGATTGGGGTAATGTCGGCTTGATGTATGGTAAAAAAGTTAAATACATCTTCAGATTATATATTATTTATTATGAATATTATGTGCAAAAATGTCCATTATTTCATACATGTCTATTATTTCACTATTGGATTCTGATGAGGGATCACTGCTAGCCAATTTTGAATCAGTCTGCTAATGTGATATTAAAAGGAGAAATATTATCAAAAGGTGTTCCACTCTACTATTTTCTCTAGTCCGCCAAAATTAGATCGTTACTGTGCCTACAAAAATTTCTACAACTTGTCAGTGTTCTTGTTGTAGAGATTCTTACGATAAATCCTTGCCATTTGTTTGTATGATTATATTGACAATGATAATGGAGTAAGTTTAGAACCTAATAACCATGATGCAGTAACTATTAAAGATAAGAAGTTGCACATATGGGAGGTGGACTTAGCCGTCGATTGCCTACATCATTGCTGTAGGAACAAAAATTTGTGGACAAAGTGGCGAAGGCCCAAAAACTATCATGCCAAAAACAATAACAACTACTGTACAATAGCAAATCCGTAAAGCCTATAGACACTCTACAGAACTTCGGTCTGACTTAACCCAGGAGGATATCATACGTAGGCTACCAGACATTTTTGGGGTAAGGTTATTTCAATTGATACCTGATTATGTAAAGTTTCTTTTTTATTGTATTTTTTAGATTGGTGGCACTCTTTTGCTGACCATTATAAAAAAGGACCTGGATTAAAAAAACAATCTGCAGTAACCGGAGTAAAATTTTTCCATTGAACAACCACGGACTAAAAGAGGACATACAAAGACTTATTTGGAATTTACATTCGACTAACAAATACTTTACTCTCAAGACTTTACTTTCGCACTGCCAGCAAAATTTGGATTATCAAGGTAGTAGAGCATCTTTACACAGTCTTTTAAAGTCAATGGGTAATAAATATAAGCAAGTCGACGATAGAAAAGTTCTTTGTGAACAGAACCATATTATTGCAGCCAAAATTAAATTTCTTAGGTCGTTTTTACAGTATCAAAATTCTCAGCAAAATTATATTTTCGTATACCTTGATGAAACCTGGTTATATCAGAATGGATCCAATATTCGTCAATTGGTACATAACACAGATTTAAAAAGCAATCCATCAAAAATTAAGTTTGAGAAAAAATGTTTTACAATTTTACATGCGGGTTCAAAATTTGAGTTTCTGGAAGACTGCGATTTTTTTATTTATATTCGGGAAACGACGACAAAGACTATCACAAAACTAAGACCTCTAAAATTTTTCACAAATGGGTTCAAAATCAGCTGATTCCCGCGTTATCTAAAATTGAAGGCAAATGTGTTGTGGTAATGGACAATGCGCCACACCATTCAGTTTTAATGGAAGAACCATCCACATTTGCCAGCAAAAAGATATTATGCAAGCTTGGTTGATTAAGTACGACATACTATTTGAGGAAAAGTTCACCAAGAGATAATTATGGGACTTAATCAAACAGAATAGGAACAGACCTGACTGCGTACAAAAGCAATACTTTGTTGACCAACTTCTTAAGGAACATGGTTATGAGGTTCTTAGACTACCTCCTTACCATTGCCAATATAATCCTATTGAAATGGCGTGGAGGTATTGTAAGAATCTTTACACTAAAAACATAAATTTGCAACCTGCTTCTAAGGAGCGGGTTTCAAATTTGTGGAGAAATGTTTTGTTAAACTGTACTCCGGACATGTGGCAAAATTTTTGTAGACACTGTGATGATTTAATTTTGGCGGACTGGAAAAAATACATAGGTTTAACTAGGTCTTTTGAGAATATTCCTCCATTTATTATTTCACTAACAGGCTCTGATTAAGAACCAGATAGCGTGATTCCTCATCAGATTCAGATAATGAAATAATGGATACGGAATTATAGGATATTGTTCCACATATACACTGTATCCGAGATAAGGAGGGCCACTATGGGAATCTTGAAAACTGTAAAAGATACAGATTTGGTTAAATAGGAGGAAAGTTGCGTACTCAAAAGCCTAACACAATGGCGTTTAAAAGTCTCCGAAAATTTTTTTGGTTTTTGAGATATTTTGAAAAAATTGGATTTTTTGATTTTACATATTATTTTTTTCTGTCGTTAATATTGGACCTAGACCGAAACCGATGGCACTTCTCCACAGGAACCCTTAATGCTCTATAATGTGGCATTGTCAGTTTTTGAATCCAACGTTTCGTCTTTGCGGAACCATCATCAACTTAATTTTTTTAAATACGGATCTGTGGTCCTGACAAAGCCCTTTTTATTCCGAATTCAACAATGTATAACACTTTATGGTTTAATTTTGCTTTAGTATTCTTGTTTGGCCTTAATAACGAAAAGTCCTATTACGGATCTGTATGTATAAACTATTCACTTATTGTTGTGGTCAAGTAAGCGTTGGAAATCTGACTTTGACATTTTTATCGTATCTTCTTAATGTGTGCCGAAAAGAGATATGTATAAAAAAATGAAGGATTCAGAGGTAACCAGATGCCAAAAATAAATGAATGAGTTATACATAAGTACTTTTTAATTCTCTAAAATAACCTTATCTACCTGTCTTATGTCTTTTTGGCGTTTAATACTAATCTGAAGGCTTAATTTATACACTAATTTAACAGAAAAACAACAACAAACGAATAAGTACAAAATAACAAAATTGAACCATCGCAATTATAAAGACCGATCAAAGACCGAAGCATGCTTTGGAAAACAAATGAATGTGATATTGGGTATTTGTATTTGGTTGACATATTTTTTGACACATTAATTTGGTGTTCAGTAAATTGTGTAATAATTAGTAATTCTTCCTGTTAATTATATTTTCTAACGAAGAAAAATTTGACATGGTGGCATGTTTCATTTCATCCAATCGAAATTGTTTTGTTGCGGAGCGTATGTATTTCCAGAAATATCGCGAAAGAAAGCAACCAAATAAAAGAACATTTAGCAAGTTGGTGGCGAACCTTAAAGGCTGGTTCTTCTAAAAATGCCGTAGTTTCTCGGAAAAAATACAGCAATGAGGAAACAGCACAGAATGTTTTTTTAGCCGTC
The DNA here is from genome assembly GCA_951812265.1 of Taphrorychus bicolor. Classification (NCBI taxonomy): domain Eukaryota; kingdom Metazoa; phylum Arthropoda; class Insecta; order Coleoptera; family Curculionidae; genus Taphrorychus; species Taphrorychus bicolor. Next base: position 66,620,229 of record OX638297.1, read on the forward strand.
ACTGAGGAACCTTGTACATCAGTCCGGCGGATTGAATACCAACAAAGAATTGGGATACCAAAATCAACGACACATTGCATTTAAAAAAAAAACAAAAATTACATCCCTATAAGTACAGAATTTGTCAAGGACTCATACCAGGTGATCTAAAACGACGTCGCTCATTCTGCGAATGGTACACAAGAAAATGCCAGGAGGATATGAATTTTCAATATAAAATAATATGGTCTGATGAAGGCATGAATACGAATAATGGTATTTTCAATAGATGAAATGTTCATTATTGGCCTGAAACCAATCCACGTTTGAAGAAAATGTCAAGGCATCAACAAGGTTTTGGTTTTAATATTTGGGCTGGGATTTTCGGCACAACGATTGTGGGACCGTTTATTTACCATCATAACTTAACATCAGTGCGATACCTACATTTGCTGCAAAACGATTTAGAGGATGCTCTCGATAATATACCTCTAGCGATAGTTCGCGACTGTTGGATTCAGCAGGATTTTTCTATGAGATTTCCAGGCAAGGTAATTAGCACGAATTGGGAAACGCTCTGGCCAGCGCGTTCACCCGATATAACTCGACTTGATTTTTTCGTATGGGGGCACGTTAAGAATCATGTTCATCAGCAAAATTTTTCTACAGAACAAGAACTGAGGGTGTTAGTTCTGGAAGCATTTGCCAGCATTACTCCACAAATGTTGTCTAAGATATTAGAATCAACAGTTAGGAGATCCTACATGTGATTGGAAAACAATGGAAATTCGTTCGAACATAATCTTTAATTTAGTTTTTGTTCTTATTCGTTTGTTGTTTTTTTTTTTTATTTTTTAGGTTTTCTGTTAATTTTAATTAATTTGTAAATGACACAAACCATTAGTTGATATAGCAAATTGTTTAATTTAGAGAATTATGTACATATGTACATATTATATAGAGATTTATGTACATATTATATACATTATGTAAAAGTATGTACAGACCCGTAATAGGATTTTTCGTTATTAAGGCCGAACAAAAATACTAAAACACAATTAAACCATAAAGTGTAATACATCGTTGAATTCGGAATAAAAAGGGCTTTCCGAATCTGGTATCACAACCACAGATCCGTATTTAAAAAAATTAAGTTGATGATGGTTCCGCAAAGACTAAACGTCGGACTAAAAAACTGACAATGCCACTTTAAAGAGCATTAAAGGTTGATACGAAGAAGTGCTATAGGTTTCGGTCTAAGTCCAATATTAACGATAGAGAAAAATAATATGTAAAATCAAAAAATTAAACTTTTCCAAAATATCTCAAAAAAGAAAACAGTTTTCGGAGATTTCTAATCGCTCTTGTGTTAAGCTTTTGATTACACAACTTTCCTGCCATTTAACCAAATCTGTATCTCTTACCGTTTTGAAGATCCCCATAGTGGCTCTCCTTATCTCGGACACAGTGTATAGCTAATACTCTCACTAATCCTAATAGCAATACTTAACCTGTACTTACATTTAACTTATTTCCTATACAACCAACCGACATACCTCAATTGCCCAGATTTCGCACTGTAGCGAATCTACACTGCCAAACATTAAGTATCTATTGCAACAATATTAGACTACCTTTGCAGAGTTTGGGATATATAAGCAAAGCTGAATGCAAAACGTGAATTAAAAGCATCAGAAAATGTTGCTTTTAAACCAAGGCGAGAAGAAAGAAAGAGAGAAAAGAAATATTTCTTGTCGCTTCTTCTGATTTTGAAATTATCTGTTTAGAGTCAGAAACGACTCTACATTTAGCAAGACGATTGTTTGCCATTCCTGCACAAATGTGATAATAACATTGCATGCAGATATGGTTTGTGACTCATTGCACATGTTGGTAGTAAATATTGGCACCACAAAACGCAGTATTAACTAACGCAGAGAACTACGGAACACAAAAAGTATTGCAGGGTGGGACAAACACAAAAGTCAGCAGCAGCAGAGTACGCTTTCTCTGAAGTTCAAGATATACCTTTCAACAAGATAAATTTCTTCAATCATCAATCGCAGCGTTATTATCCGAGAGTAACCAGAAAAGCCGTTGATACCTTTAAGCACAAAAACATCTTCAACAGAAAAGAGGAAGTTGGGGTCCAAAATTCAGACTGGAAACAAGTTCTGCAAAAGCATCAGATAAAATAATTCATTGAACCACGGCATCAAAGATCGGAAAACTATTTAGGAGGGATGAATTTGTTCAAATGACAATTTTAATAATAATTCGTTCTAATGTTATACGTTCTGTTTGTTTGTTATTTTATATATATTTTTTCCGTTGGTTTTATATTAAGCACCAAATTACAATTATGTTCTAGCGTGTTGCTTTTTTTGTTGTTATTTTGTTGTTTTGTTGCTATGTTGCTTTTTTTGTTATTTACCACTTACTTAAATAAAAAAATGTATTTACACCAGCTATTTATTATAAATAGTTTCCTGATACCCAACTACGTAGTTTTATGATTACACTCATAATCTATGTTAATAACAAGCCTTTTATTTTATTTTGTATAATTTAATACTTCTTTTCATAACATTAATCTGACAACATTTCACGAATGAACTAGATATTTATCAAATTTGTAACCTCATTTACTTGCCAAATTCACCCAATATCATTGTCAAAAATTTATACAGGGGCAAAACCGTTGGATTCCATGGCACACCCCAGTCCATAATAATTTGAGACGACATATACCGGGTGTCCAGCAGAACCCTGGACATAGGAGATTAACATGGGAAATCGGTTTTTATTTTTTTGCGCCTGTACGGTTGATTTGATTGAAAAACTTTTAAGAGTAAAGTTGTAGAGTTTATAGTCAGTTATCATCCTGTAATTTTTTCAATATCACAGTTTTGGCTATTTTTTGGAAAAACGCCTCAAAAAGTGCAAAAATTTGAATTTGGCGCGTCACCCCCACCATGCATGTGCAGTGTCGCCAACATTATAATTTCTTATGTCAGACTCAGAGCTGATTTTCCTTTCTTATTTATTTTGAGGGACTATCATGTAGTAATTAACGTGATTATGCAGAGAAAATTAACTGAAAACCTGACGATAATGTTCTTAAATTATAGGTAAGTAAAAGTTACGTTTATAATTATCATAATTAGTAAAAGGAAAATCATTCCAATTTGTGTATGGCTGGTTGTCTAATTCATTTTAGTTTAGCAATACGACAACCACGATGACATGACAATTTGTCTCTTGTCACCAATTAAGGGTGTTCGTTGTTGTTGTTATTGAGGTGAATTCATCTATCTCCAAATGTTTTACTTCAAAAGTGTCTATTTTGCAGTGGTGTGTGACGCGAGGCCCCATCCTGCATGTAAAAAAACCCTTGCTAAGTGCTGGACTCTACTATGACAGACAAAATCTCATTGGAAAACCAAATACAGCGCGCCCCAAAATGCCAATCCACACATTGACAACTTCTCGACGTTGGTCTCGGTTGTCCTGCACTGTATGTGGATTTTAGAGAGTCCAAACTCATTCATTTTGTTGATTTGAGAGACCCATTAATCCAAATTAACATTCATTGGTGGAACAAATGTTTATAGCAAATAAGCAAGACCAGTAAGCAGATAGCGATGGATGTTTGATCTGCTAAGACCAGTTTCTTTCATGTTTTATCTATGTATCTGGAGACTATAGTGCCTGTGAAAAAAACTCTTTTCAGTGACAACAAATCTTGCCAAACTGGCCACAAACAACTTGAAAAACTGGCCAAAAATTGGTTTCATTCCAATCGATTGCTGCTGAATGCAAGACACAGAGGATGGTGTGACGCCCCATCTTGCATGTAAAAAACCCGTTCTAATGGCTGGGTGGCTTCTACAGCAGGCAAAATGTGATTGCGAAGCATATTACCAGATTTGTTGGCGTTCAAACTGCAATCAATGAAAAATGGACCTATAACATGGCGCCCCAAAATGCCGATCCACACGTTACAGTTGCTCGACGTTGGTCCCGATTGTCATGCACTATATGTGGGTTTTGGAGTGTCCAAATCCGATCATTTTGTTGATTTGAAGAGCCAGTCAATCCAAATTAGTATTCATCCGTGAAACAAATGTTTCTAACAAATCTTGGGGCTGCAATAATTTTTTCGATTAGGATTTCACAAAACTCCATTGGGGGAAAAAGGTGGGTCGGTACGAGTTGTTGATGGTTCTCTTGGTTGTAGCTTTCAAAACCTTCTTTTTGCAGATAATTATGGATAGTCGATCTACTAAGTCCAGTTTCTTGGCCAATCTGTCGAATACTCTTGGAAGGATCATCGTTTACTGTAGCAAGAACAACAAGTTTTGCCACATTTTCATCCTCTGGAGCCGCACCAGCTTGAAGTCGTCGCTTTCGCTCACAGGAACATTTCGGCTTAATACTCCCAGTTTCCTCAAAACGAGCAACCACCGCCTGAAGTGAACTGCATGCTGGTATT